>JAZGTI010017798.1:0-11996 GCA_036877585.1 Botia kubotai | reverse complement strand
GTAACTGGACTTGATTCGTTCCAAAATAACGGTCGCATTAAAAAAACTCACGCTGTGGGGTCTGTCGCCTGAAAGAAAACTCACGCGCGAAAGGGCTAATGAGCTAAAGCAGCTGTGAAGCAGGACCAGCATTAGAAACCACTGCTCTAACACACCTGCCTGTAATTTTCATATGAATGCTAAGACTGTGATTAGACAGACCCAACTCCAATAAAACTCCAAAAATCAGCATACCTGATCTATGTTCTGCAGCGAGGTTGATTTTAAGGGCCATGTAATTCCATTATAAGGAATATGCTTCAGTATGCTAACTGGTGAGTTGTAAGCATTTCAATGTCAAGAGACTGTTAGGAGACTGTACTGCAGTTTTAATATGACCTATGGGTAAATCAAAATCATTTCAGTGTTTTATTTCAGGATTAGTGACTAAACCAAAAATAAACTGAAGTCAAGCTTTAGTTACCCCTAAATCTCTCTTGGTGTAAATCTAAATCAGACATTTGTAGCTAAATGCTTTGTTAAAATGTCTACAAAGGCATATTTGAAAGGTGTAAATGGAAATAAGTAGCCTTGTGGTAAAAGTAATTTTTAAAACAACAGGGGTAAGATGAAATGATCTGGCAAGTGCACTATTACTTGGGTCATGTAGTTGGCTTAAGGTTGATATAAATCTCATGACTCAGAGCATCTTAATAACATATTAAACCTTTTTGGTCCATTGCATTGTAGTGTACTACAAATAAATTACAAGAAGCTGATATCAATTGCTCATTTAAACAAGGACTTCTGTGTATGTGGTCCTGTTTTTCTATCATTGTGGGCATGTCTCCACAATGATGGTAACAGTCACACACACACCTACGTTGTGGGGACCAGTCAGCGGTCCCCATGAGGAAAATTCATTATTAAACATACTAAATGATGCTTTTTTGCAAATGTACAAATGCAAAAAGGTTTCTGTGAGGGTTAGGGAACAGAATATTCTGTTTGTACAGTATAAAAGTTATAAAAAAAGTTTATATAACTTCATCGTTATATAAAAGATATAACGATGAAGTTTTATTTATGGAAAGTGTGTGTGTGTGTGTGTGTGTGTGTATGTGTCATGCAAATGTATGTGATGCTGATGATATTTATAGACTTTCTGTGTTTGAACATGTACTTTCTGTTTTACCACGATGACAATTTGGCAGAATGTAGAACCTGTTGGCAGAAGACAATCAAGAGTTTAATTTTGTTTTATAAAACCAAATTATATTCCTTCCATAAAATGAAACTCGTTTGCAACCGCATTTGAGATTCACAGGAGTTTCAGTTCTGTTGATTTGTCTAAAGATGACAGTTGATGCAGTCAAAGGAATATCCTTCCTGTGTAAGGTTACTGTGGGGGGAAGGGGTGCAGCTTGCCACAGCTGCGTAATCTCAATTACATTTCTTTAAAAATAAATGCTACTTGTATTGAAAAATATTTTAAATAGCATAACAGATTTTGGAAAATAATAAGATAAAGGGTCTTTATTCGGGGGTAAATGCTAAAGAGCAACAGAGAGAATATTGGCCAACTTACTGTTGGGCCTTATTTGTGTCTGCTACCATAGCAACTGCTATCCTCTGACCCTGCAGCAGTTGTTCTATGTCAGGTGGTGGGAGGGAGTGAAATAGGTGCGGGTACAAAAGTCAAACAGTCAACGAGAGGAAGCCTCTGATCCCTGTGATGTATGCAACACTCCCTTTATGAGTCGCCTCGAAATGTATGTGGGTTTAGTTTGAGCAGAGCATGTGTTCATTATGGTATGTTACCATTTAAAGATATTGCAAAAACAGTTTCTGTTTGCTTTCTATGACACTTTGTGAACTGTACTAGTTATCATTTTGAAGACAAAACTTTAACTTTAATAAAACTTTAATATCTGTTGGCTTTGACTTTGAAAATTGTTTGATTGTACAATGGTCAACAAGTGATGTATTTACAAAGGGAAATGATTTGAGACAGAACAAGACAGCAGTAGTTTTAAAACATACATTTAATGTATATAATGTTTAGCTGAATTAAAAACAGACGTTTGAATAGTGATTCCCCACTGAAACATCATTCCATGCTGCCACTGCAGACAGCATTTTATACAAATTAGTAGTTTCAAAATGGTTTGGTCATGTTTTTCTTTGGTTTAGCTATAAGTGGATAAAAATAGTGGCATCCGTGCCTTTAAAAACAGGCTTTTAAAGAGAGTAAACCTGTAAATGGAAAAGAAAAGCACAGTTATTACATGTTACGTGTTCTTATTATAAGTGTTGTGTAGAATAATTCGGTTTAGGGAATATGGCTATCTTACCTGTCAGTCTATTTAAATGCGTGGCTTTCAGTGCCACCACGTCCAAACCCTGAAGGGCAGAAAAAAATTAAAATTAGAACATATGAGGATATTTGTTCATATTAAGATTATATACAAATAACATTGTCTGCTTGACGTGAAGTAACTTGCATTGGTTATGTTAGCTTAGAAGGCTAATGGATTAGAACGTTATCCATAGGAAATGCATTAATACAACAAAAGTTAGCTTAGCAGGCTAATCAATGCTGACAGAAAACACAGGAGAAAAGTGTATAATTACGGAATATGTCATAGAAACATTTAAAAGACATTAATTCATATTTTCATGGTTAGTACTAGATAAATTATCAAGTGATAATGTTGGAGTTCCATGGTACCAAATAGAATACTCAAACAAGTTCTTGGAATATCCAAACAGGTTATTTGTGCCAAAAACACATTTGTATTGGAAGACACTGGAAAATGCCAAGTAATTGTATCTGAACAAAATTTAAATAGTGGCAGTTCAAAGCTATAAAGTAAATCCCTAGTATGTATCTAGTAATGCTGTAGTAAAAGGGTAACCTTACAGCACAGTATAATAGAGCATTATGCTGATTGGTGACATTTTGCAGATTGATGACTCACCTTTGGGTCCAAAGAGCGCAGAGTAGCATGGGTTGTTACAATAGGGCTTTCCCTCATGCTGTGAGGTAAAGCACAGTAGTCAATGCAGAGAACTAATGAAATTGGTTCATAATACTCTGACAACATAACCCCCTGAAGTGTTTAAATCAGGTGAAAGTGTGCCAAAAGTTAACCAAACTCTACATTATGCCTAGTAAATGAATCTCTGCTCTGTTCCGTTAAGAGGTGGCAGTTTGAGTTTTTTGAAGCTGTTAGCTTACCTCTGCATGTGAGCCAGCTGAGAGGGTCTTATTGCATTTCTCGCACTTCAGACAGGGTCTGTGCCAGTCCTTGCCAAGTGATGTGACTCTCTCCGCTGAAACACATCGATAAACATCATTAATTCAGAATGTGGAAACCACTTATAACCAGACAGACACTAAATCAGAACATTGTCCAAACATTCTTCACATCTTTCTAACGCTTGTGTTTATGAAATATATTAGCAAATGTAATAATACATTTAGATACCAATAAAAGAAGTACTCTCTGATCCTTTTACCCCATTCCCTGCAGTTTCCTTCACAAATGAGTGCAGACAATGCAAAAAGATTCCAGATTCCATCCAGGCCTGGGTATGACCTCAAATACACTTGGCAAGAATCTACTGTAAATGATCACTCATTAGCTTTACAGATGTTTTTATAAAGCGGTCAGTCATCCAGACATCCATGGACAAATTAGCTGATTTGGCACTATTATGTAGTTCACTAATGTCAACAAAGCTCAAACTCAAGTCTAAACTGTTCTCAGATCAGGTGAATTTCCCCTGTCTGCAGTCCAGTGAGCTGAATAAATTAATACAAGTCTTCTCAGATCAGATAGTAAGAATACAGATGAGTGTGGACCCTGCACGCAGGACACTCCCAAAAGAAATGTATTTCTCCCATCCCTTATAAAAGAGGGCGATGAAGAAACCTTTATCTACAGCAGAAAGAAACAGCCCTCATGATGAACATCGTAAAAGAAGTGGGAAGATGAGACAAGAAAAAGTTTTGCATGCTCTGACACTCAATTTGTTCCTCCTACAAGGGAGGTTTTGGGCAACCGTTTGCATATTATGGAGGCCAAGGCTTATCTGAAAGCATGACCACGTTAAAAAGATGATTTATGGCTCCTAGACAACAGGAAAACTTTATTTAAATTCACTGAACTTTTTGGCAAAAAGGACCAAAGGATGCACAAAGGGATGATTTAAACTTCCCATCTGTGACATACACATCTTAAAAATGTAATGAGGTGTTAGTACAGGCTCCAGACACAGTGTTGAAGGATAGCACATGGAGAACATAATGACCATTTGTTATGCTATAATTGCTACTCGTCTCAGTCAAGACTGTTAGTCATGCCACACTATAGTGCATTGCACAGGAAGTTCTTTTGTTTAGTGCTGGACTGTGAACACATGATGCAGACAAATTGGCAGAGTTGGCTGCAGAATCAATGGTCCATGTGAGAAATAACATTTGGAAAGGACAAACAAGGCAGAAAGGAATTCACTAGACTGGGTTTGGGAGCAGCAGTCTTTGCAACACCGCCAAGAATGAGTTTGGTCATCTAAACCACACCTAGGGCTGTAATTACTTAACTTCCTTCAGCGGCCAACACACACTAATCTCTTTCTTTTCAAACACTGGACAATACAAAGTGTTCTAGACAGTGTGTAAAATCTTTAGCCCACTGATTTGTCATCTGCAGTTAGTTGAATTACTCTTATTATGTACACTGTCTTTTTTTTGTCACACAAACAAAACAGAAAGGGAAACGATGTTATTAACAATATTTTTTATAATTTCTTTTTTTACTAAATATACGATTTTTGCCATACTTGTGTATTTTTATAATGAACCACACATACAAATTACATTTAGGGAACACCTCCATTTTGTTATTGGTTACTGCACTGGCTGAAAATTGAATTATTTTGATCATGACTATCTTATCTCCCCTGCTTTTATCTTCACAGTGGAGTTTGTTCATCATCACTGAGAGGCTGTGGATATTGATTCCATCAGCACATTCAATAAGTCACAGAGAATGAGAACTGCAGTATTGTATTGTATTTGTATTGTATTGTAATCACTGAACTGTACATGTAGCATAAAACCTACAGTTGAAGGAATAATGTAATGTAAAATGGGTTATGGAGACTATCTTCTAACTAGGAAATCTAAAATTACACTTTAAATAACTCAATGAAATGTCAACACAGACTTTTAAAGTACTTACTGTCTCTCGAGACATAAGATAAAATTAAATAATTTGTGCTTTAAAATGACTAAGCACAGAATGTCAATGCTGGATGACAAAAACCTGCCGAAAACAACATGGCATGTTTATTTTGGCTTAGACAAAGCAGACAGAATAGATGGTCAATTTAACTAAAAGGACAAACCCCAAGCACAGACTTGCAGTAAAGAAACAGTGACTGAACTTGAGTTTAAAGGAAATGTGTGAGAATGGGTCAAGACACTGCTTGCCTAAGAGAAATCTACACCTCGTATCTAATTTTTCTTATCTGTTATTTGTGCTGAACAGAATTCAAAACTGAACTTAACAGTGAATGTTTTTTAGTAAATTCCACTGGGACACTCAAAAGGGTTTTACGACATGTAACATCTTAAGAACCTGTAATCTTCTGGATGCATATAATAAAGTAACAAAGCTTTTTACATACACATCTTGCTTGGTTGTCTTCGTGGTGCATTAAAAATTCAAATAGTTTGACTGACTCGAAAATGCAAACAGGCTCATTTACAATGTAAAACAGTATATTTGTCAACATCTTTGCATTTTTAGCCTAAGGTATTCTTAACGTGTAACAATTAATGTACCTATTTATAGTGTTACTTTTACTATTTTTACTTTTAATAATAATTAAAAGTTTTGCACATACAGTATGTATGTTTTTTACTAATTTAAGCCTAAGTGTAACTGCCCTGGAAATCACTCTGTAAGTGTAAAATAACGTTATAAAGTAAGTTTTCTGTAATATATTGTGTTTCTTTACTATTACTGTACTGTTGCTATAGCTACAGTAAAGTCAAATGTGTCTACAAAAGTTACTTTATAACAGGCGCTTTGCAATAGTTTTAAACAGGAAGCACGTTCAACATGCAACAAGCAGCGTTCACTTGACAGCAGGCTTCCTTGTTAGTGCCCAGGGTCGTTAGTAAATTATTTATTCTGACTAGTTTTTTAATATATATATATATAAATTGTAGGGTATAACAACAGAGAGTATTTTGAATGTGACTTTCTTTTATTTCTTTAAGTAGTCTATATGCAAATACGAATATTTGACATAAGTTTCCTTACCAAAGTACACTTCCTTCTCGCACTTGGGGCATTTAGGCATGTTTGCGGTATTTTAGTTTCCTGAAGGAGAAAATTCCTGTTTGTAGAGAGTTGAGATGGAGAGGAGCAGCGGTCCACCTGCAAGCAGCCACGCCTTTGGTCTGAGCACATCTAACATACAGCCTTATTTATAGCGCTGTAAAAAGAGTTTGCACACGGTGACGGAGAAAGGCAGAGCGAGAGCGCGCGGCTCTGCGCGTGCACGAAGTCGCGTTTTGCTTTATCATTGGGAGACCGTGTGCGCTGCTATCGTTTTGTGCAATGAACAGTATACGTTTTTAATTTGTTTTTTCAGCTATATATTAAGTTTTCTGTAAAATAATTTCATATATAATTTCTTTATGAATTACCTTAATTGAGATCAACACTCAGCATTGATCTTATTTCTAGTAATATTTAAACATAATCTGTTCTTTTCTTCCAACCAGCAGCAGCATCAGTTTCATTACCGAAATTTGTTTACATTTGAACATTTTTTTTATTAAACATGTTTACTTCATTCTTCTTCTTCGTATTATTATATATAAAATGTGGCAAATAGTGATAATAAGAACTAGTAGGTGTGTAGTAGTTGCTGTTGTCAGTTCCTCTGTTGTATGTGTCCCTTTTAAAGCACAGGGGAGTAAAGAACTGTATTTATTTGACTTTGAATAAGTTTGCAGAAAGTTGAATAAGCCCCATCGTTGTTTGTGTGAATAGCTTTTATCAGGTTTGCACTGAAAACAAGATGAGCTCTGCGTTGTTTGAACTGGACAGAAATCTGATCTGGTCTGTACTATACAAACCTTCATTGCATTCAGTGGGATTGTCCTTTTCAAATGACCATGTAATAGCTGTCTTGTACAAAGAACAAGCAGTCACGTCACCTGGAATGTGATGTCATCAAACACTCTTAAGTCACCAGAAGACTCATAATCACTGCTTCTCTTTACAGTAGTTACTGTAAACTTACTGTCAACAGTTCATGTGCAAAAGATGTCAGTTGTTACAGAGACGTGGTTTCATTAATATTTTAGAAACTTTTTCCACACACAGAATAGTCAGCACACGTTTGTGTAAACATGACTATTCTGATAAGGTAACTAAGCTAGTAGGAGGGTAGTTAGGAGGGTGTACAGAGGTCAAAGCTGGTTTACTACTTGCCTTTCACTATTATTAATATGACAATAAGGCTTTTTGTTTAGATTTAATTCTGTTTGTTTATATCTGTGCGTGGGCTTTTACATGTGTCTTTGTGTATGTTAGGCGTATTTGTGTGTGTGTTTGATAAACAGCATCAGTTTTTGATAGATCATATGTTTTATGAGAGGACAGTAGAGTCCCAGCCCAACCCATGGATTGGGCAGCACCATGGTTACTGCCCAACATGTTTTTATGTACGGCAAAACACATTACTGACGTATACAGAACTACAGCCGTATAATGATGTCATTTTAAGACAGTTTACCAGATAATTCTACATATTTTTTGCTTAATTTAATATTTAATTGTATGATGTTAGGTCTGATAAAATTATATATAATTATTAAATCAAATGTTTAATTTTATTCTTTTTAACTCAATGTGAAGGCTTTTAATTTCACAACTCTTACCAATTTTCCACAATCCTTTATAATGTTTTAGATTTTCAGTGTGGCCTCAGACTTTTGGGACCCACTGTACATAAAGTACATGTGCATGTGTACTTAATATATATGTATATTGAATATAAATGTCCCTGTATTTGGCAGCAACCCTGATCCTCTTTTGCCTGGTGTTTTGTGTTTGATTTATTTTGACAGCCCTACACACAGCTACACATCAGCAAGCTCCCAATAATGCCACCCATGTTTACCAAGTCATGACTGGCCATCGCTCCATCCCAGCAGGCTCACTGCCACTAACAACCCACCCACTCTTTCATGTCTAGCAGCCCAACGTTCTGGATCTCTTGCTCTGTAATTGCACCAAACTGTTCATTTGTAAACGAAGCAAAGAGATAAAAAACAAGTTTGGCTTAAAACTTTGCTATTGTACAAGGTACAGTTTTACTACAACGAAAACATTTGACCATTGCCTTGGTTCGCTCATATAAACAGCACTGCATCACTACTTTTAAAAATATATGTGTGTGTGTTACAGGAAAATGTAAAATTAGCATTCATATTTTTACTTATTTACTCCTCATCGCTAGTACATCGTCAAAACAATCTGTCTCTGAGAAAGCACAATTGTACCTTCTCTGGCATGGGATATTTTGCAGACTGGCATGCTTCATAGATCATTATTCTATTATGGTGCAGCTATAAATTACTGTTAATTTATAGATGTTATTTTACGAAAGTTTAGCATATTTTCAGTTTTAGGAATAAGCTATATATGAATACAGTAATTGTGAGAGTTCATTGTCAGTTTAATGTTTTAGGGTGTATGGGGGTGGGGTAAGCAAACGCAAACGTCTCTGATTAGGTAATCAGGGCCCAGGGAATAACAGTTGTCAGAACTTAAGTCATCACTGCCAAGTAAAGGGAGGGATGTGAAAAGAAGCTGCTCGTTGTAGCGATCTCGCCTTTTTATGGGCTGATACAGGCGAAATGTTACAGCATGTCTGTGAGTAAAAGCTTGAGAAGGAACACACATAGACATTGACAGCATGATTCATTTATTGCCTTTGCTTTTACATCATGTACACACAACAACGTCAGAAGGACATAGGTGGGACACAGTGTTGCCATAGTAACTCTGTTGTGGGTAAAGTTTCACTTCTGACAGATATCTGAAAGAACACTGGGGTGTCACTCAGCGTGCAAAATCAGCGTTCAAATCTTGACACTCAGCACAACTTTTTTGCAGGAAACGTAACACCACATACTGTACATTTTACACAACTTTAACATTTACTTTAACTTTAAACTTTTACTGTAGGGCTTCATTTTGCATTTAAAACTTTATAGTGACATTTAGGCTTTGTAAATTACTATTGTAAGAGGTCTGTAAATAACTTTTTGAGTGTGGTTTCTGAGTCAAATGAGAACAAGCGTGCAAAAAATCATGAGTAGATCTTTTCTATGCCAAACTCACACCTGCAATGCTAGGGTTTTGGGTGTTTGCCACTTGCAAGGGCAATGGTATGCTGTTGCTCAGGTCTTCTGAGAGGTTTATAGCATGTTGCTGCTGGTTGCTAAGATGTTTTGATTGGTTACTTGGGTGCTGCCAAATGGTTGCCAGTTGGTTATCTACTGGCCCAAGGTACAAGCAGAAGCTGAAGTTTACTACTTTAGCATTAGCAATAGTAGTAGTGATGATTTCTATCGCAAGCACCGTTAATTAGTAAAGTCATCAGTTCATTTATCACAGGCTTGATGTGTTTGTATATACATAGTTATGTGTCACTACAGTTTAAAATGTTTGTCTTGGAAAAGTATCAACAGGTGAAAGAGGGTTTACACAAGTGCAGGATTGTTTAAACTCATATTGGGAGTATCATTTCATCCCACATGCAAGTCAAGATTTCTCTTTATATTGTAGCATGTTTGTATTTCAGACCTAAAGTATGTGTTTATTTAAGAAATTGTGGAAAGAAAAAACAAGACTGTTGTAATTAAAAGGAGATTAAAGATTAAAAATATGCAGACATAATCTGTTCACATTGGACTGCTTGAAATGTGATGGTCATTTCCCACTGATTGTAAACATAAACATCATTACGTGTAATCTTTTGGTCTGGCATAGCACTGGAAAGAATACAACTATTTCCCAAAAAAGGGAGGAAGTTTAAAAAAAACGTTGTTTCCTTAGCAACCGGATATTATTTGTCATAGTTTACATCCTGTGCCATGGTAACCAGATAAAAACAGGATATGATGAGCCTGCATGTGTTTGGAAGATTGTTAACAGTATTGCAAGAAGATGTCTTATTATGTCAGCCCATGTCCATTCGACACAAAATTATAAGATAAACTGTTCAATTTTTATTGTAAGACATATATTTATCAAGTTAGACAACATAATGATTTTGTATAGCCCGCTGTCTTTTTCTAACTAAACTGCAAGCATATGGTTTTCATATTACACATATTGCATTCATATTACAGCCTCCAACTTATAACATTAGAACATAAGGAACTGTGCTTTTCTGTGTATTCTGCAACTGTGTATTCTGCTGTGCATACTCTGAGCTGTAGTTTCACACATCCACATACATGCTGACACTAAAAGTTTATGACACTGAGCTTTGCATTAAACACACATGTCACTGTGGTGTATTTAGCATTAATTGTTCTGGGAACTGTTACCTCAGCTGGCTTGGAATGGTTTCAGTGTAGTGGGAAGTAAATGTCATGTGTGTATGAGCACTGGACAGACATCAGCTGAGCTGAAGATCCTCTGGATCAGTTCATCCAAAAATGAAAATTCTGTCAACATTTTCTCACCCTCATGTTGTTCCAAACTGTTTGCAGAACACAAACAGGCTGGCATTTCTTTTCCAAGCAATTATATTGTATGGGGACTGAAGCTTTAAAAAGGATGCAGAAAGACATTACAAGTGGCTCATGTGAACAACAACCACAATTTCAATCTGTCTTACAATCATGGGTATGGAAGACTTATAATTTAGTGCATAAGTGATATGGACCTTCTCTAAAATGTGACCTTTTTGAAGAACTTATATTGCATGAAAAAGAGTGACTTGTCTTCATAATTTCCCCTTTTTGACAGTTGTACATAAAAAAATCATTTAATCAGAATCATTTTATTAAATCATTTTTAAAATATTACATATAAAGCACACTGTATGAGCTCATTCAGTGAGGCATGACATTTGAACTCAAAAAAGGATTAAAAACAAAACAACACACCTATAAGATCTGATCTGGAGTATTTCAGCTATTGCAACTAAAGGGCAAAAAATGATTACATCAGAAAGATGAAGAAAGTCAGAAATTCAGTCATGTGAACTCATTGAATTCTTGTAACTGCAGATGCACCTTTTGTTCAATGCCAAGTTTCCATTCACACTTTTCCACTCTTTGTTTCACTCATTTGATGGGTAATTGAAAAATACTTGTAGGTAAACCAGAAGTAAGCGAACCACTTTCTTTTGCCACTGGTTTCATCTACAGCAGAGAAAATTACTCTCATATGCCTCAAACGACTGGCTCGGAAGCCCTGTCAATGGAAACAAAGTACCAAAGACAGAAATGTTACATTTCGCAGGCTTTTGGAGATGGTTGAATAAGTCTCTATGTGCATTTAAGGTTGGATTTCCGCCACTAAAATGCTGCAATCATCCACTCTACTGTGACACCACATATACTGCCACAAATCCATTCATGCAAATCAGACACGATATTTGGGCGGACTGCACATCCAGACGGTTTCCATTACAAGGCCTGCAAACCACACATGGCAAAAATCAAAAAGAACACAGGTTTATTGGTATCCGTTGAAGCTTTGAAATAGAGGATTTTCTTCACCATGTACTTGCAGTAGAACTACAAAAGCTCTGCATTGCAGGGCAGTTTCCATTTGTGTACTCTGGAGTTTTCATTAAACCACTTTATCAGCACGGAAATGACTGCGGTTGCAATGGATAGAGTTTGGCTTGGGACTTGGAGAGTTATGTCATAATGGGGTAACAAGCTGAGGGAAAGCAGAGCG
>JAZGTI010017797.1:0-11997 GCA_036877585.1 Botia kubotai | reverse complement strand
TGTCCATTTAATGTCCCCATGTTGCTTGTCAATTATAAATATGATATCCAATTATATAAGCTAACAAACTATTTCTTGAAAAACACTGTGGTGGAAGATTATTATCAATTTTAATAAACGTATTTAGCACTAATGTCTTTTATTGATATTTTAACGACGATGTTCTGCAATACAATTGAACATGCCAGCTGTCATTCAGGTATGATTATAATATTGACTCGGTTTACATAGGCAGTATTTTAGGGTACGCATCCGACTCCGACATCTGAAAGGCATCATTCTGTTAATTAGAGCTAATTGTGAGTCTATATACTGTACATGAGGAATGCAATCCGCACAGTGTAGCTGCCTAGGTAGAGCAGCATATCTAGGCAGTAGACATGCAGTGCACAAGGAAACTCGTAAGGTTTTGTAAAGCACCTGGTGATTTTAACCTCTTCTTAGTCATTACAGGGTGTGGGATTGCACTTTGAGCCGAATGAATGCACCACTGTCATAATTCAATTCAACCAATCATATTTCACGAAACAGGAAATGGTTTGGTCTCATACTCACTGGCTGGTGAAGGTGTGCTGTATCCACTGAGGGGTAGAGTGGGCAGAGAGGGGGGAGACAGCCCCCCTAACATGTGGGGGAAGAAGTAGGAATAGTGGGCCATGGGGAAGCCATTGAGGTGTGGGCTGGGGTTGCCCTTACCAGACATGGTCGCCTAGAGTCCGCCCACAGTCACACAGAAGTATCCAAAGTGGTGCCCTAGTGTGGATGCTTTCGAGGGATTATTTCCCCACACGGCATCTGCATGTGTCTGTGAGCCGCTACAAGATAACGGTTGTTGGTGACGTGACCAGAGGAACCTCTTGCTGGAAGGTTTTCAGGCTGGTTGAGCGATGGGCCGTACATACGCTTGTTTTGATTTCCAAAAGAAATCTGTCCAAAACATTCAGTGCTGTTTATGAAATCCTATAGGTTAGGATTTGTGTTCTTTAAAGACATCCCCATCATTTTCCTTTGTTTTTCCTGTAGGATGAAGAAGAAAGCCAGAGATTAACTGATAGAACAACAAACAGGAATAATGTCACTATTTAAATGAGCAGAGACCTGATGTGATCAGGCTGTATTTTCTTATAGTATTCAGAAAGCAGAATAGTGACAGCCAATACAAACATTTACATGATAGTACTGAATGAAAGCAAAAGAGATGCTGACATTAACAAATATTATACAAGATCTGCTACAATATTGTTGTAAAGAATTACAATTTGTATTATTATTGATGGACTTTATTACTGATTTATTTATTAGTATTAATTTTGAAATGTATACACAGGTTTTAATCATTTTAAATGGTCAAATTTCGGTCTGGCCAGTGTACTGATCATTCACTTTGACATTTTCTGAACAATGAGATTTAGAATAATGAGCTTTATGATGCCTTAAAAGATTGTCAGTTTAAATACTGCAACAAAACAGTATCAAAATACCTTTGTAACACTGTGGTACGTTCTTTGAACATAGTTTGAAGTGGAGTGTAAATAAAACTGTATTTAAATGTGGTTATAGTATGTGTGTAAAATAAGCACATATTTGACACTGGAAGTTTCGTTCTGTAACTGTAATCACTCGTTGTTCTGTGTGGGACTGAAGTGTACTGTGTAGTGACCTAAGCGCTCTCAGCGTTGCGTCACATTGCAGTGACTCTGTCCAGCTAACCACATCATTTCATAAGGCAGCTTACGGGAATCTGTCCGTCACACAAACAACACATCCAAAAGGACACTAAACAATCTGTTCCTCTTTCTGTGCAGGACAGGCGTGGACAGAGACTGTTTGTATTTAAACCTAAACTTTCACTAAAAGTTTTCTGCTGTTTCAGCTCGTCAAAAAGAGCATTCTGTGTGATTTATAAGGTCAACGATTTACGAGATGACAATTTACTGGTAGTACTAAACTTCATCATAACATAATGAACACACACACAAGTTTACTTAACTATCTAAATGGGGACATTCCATAGACTTCTGTTGTTTTGTACACAGCTTGTTATAAACACTATAACCTATAAACAGGAAACTTTTTTACAATAAAAAACCTTTTTACAAATGAGGGCATCCCCAAAAGAAGGTTTAGCTCAGATTTGTCAGGTTTGCTTCAACTGTTTGGTTCGAATTTTGAAGTAACCCCCCCCCCCCACACACATCCTCTACATATAGACACTCCTGCATGTCATATTAGAGGGACCCCTTGACATTTGTTCCTCTATTAGAAAGGTCAGCCTTTAATTACGTGAAATGCCAGCGAGCACCTGCAGAAATATACTTGACATGATCTGTGAGGTGTGTGTCTGTGTGTCTGAGGTGAATGAATCGTGCACCAGTAAGAATCTCTCTGGATTAATATCTCTCTGAACAACCTAGTAAAATTCATACCCGAAACACAACAGGCTCTGCGTTGATCTGCGTTAGATCCCAATAAATTCAACAGTAATGCACTGAATGCTATATTTAAGGGCTGTATACTGGGGGGGTATAAATGCATTTCTGTACTTTTTGAGCATATCGTACACTTTTTTAAGTTCGTATATTAAAACAATATTAAACACTAAACAATAATCTGCATTCAAATCTACACATTTAATATCTATAGAATAGATTTTAAATATATTTATAGCGTTTTTGCAAACGAGGACATCCCCAAAAGAAAGTTATGATTAAATTGTGCTGTGTTTAAATAAACACAAACACACACACACACACACTGTCTCTGATGAATGTGGTCTGTGAGCACATCCACTAAGTCCGATTACGCATGTTGTTGTTACTCTCTGTCTCCATCATCACTGTTTAAAATGCGTAACATAAGGCTTTGAAGTCTTTTGACCTGAAGTCTTGTGTTGGCTCACAGATCACACATTGTACTCGTTTGAAAAGGTCAATGTTTGTGATAGAGGAAATGTAATCTCATGCTAACAGGACGAGGCGCAGGGCGTCTAATGCGCTCTGAAACTCACCCCTCCGTCCCTCGAGTGTGTGTGTGTGTGTGTGTGTGTGTGTGTGTTAAAACACGCTACGTTGGCGTGGCTATTGACACAGCTGCCTGAACGGAAAATATTGCTAAACATGAAATCTTAGGAAATCTGTGTGAGGTAAAAATGGGGAAAGAAAACCTAGATAAAGAGCAAACACTGTGTGTGTTTTTAGACATACACTCTGTATGGGGTAAATTTACTATAAAAACACATCAAAAATGACATCTGGCCTACACCTCCGACAGAAATGTATGTTTGTAACTGTCGTTGTGGGCTGTGGTTGTTGGCCAGGTCAGTGCTATGCGGTTGCTAAAGTTATGGGTTGCTAAAGATATGTTGTATGTTTAATGTCATGATCTGTGGTTGATTTATTGTGGTTGATTATTTTGTTAGTTGTTGTTATGGTGTTGCTAGGGTTTTCTGGGTGGTTACACCCTGCTCCCAAGTCAAAAAAGCCCACACTTCCAAGTCTCCTTAAGATTCTGGTCTCTTAGTCTTTAGGATTTTTTTTCACCTGTGTTATGGTAGGCAAAAATTGTAAGTCTGATCATTTTAGCAGCTCTGGACTGAATTCATCAGCTCTAGACAGAATGCAGCAGCTCTGGACTGAATTCAGCAGCTCTAGACTTAATGCAGAAGTTCTGGACTGAATTCAGCAGCTCTAGACTTAATGCAGCAGCTTTGGACTGAATTCAGCAGCTCTAGACTGAATGCAGAAGTTCTGGACTGAATTCAGCAGCTCTAGACTTAATGCACCAGTTCTGGACCGAATTCAGTAGCTCTAGACCGAATGCAGCAGCTCTAGACTGAATGCAGCAGCTCTGGACTGAATTCAGCAGCTTTAGACTGAATGCAGCAGCTCTGGACTGAATTCAGCAGCAATGGACTCAATTCAGCATTCTTATATGAAGTCAGCTTTCAGCATCTGCTAGCATGTACTCCATACATACACGAGTTTGCACATACATACACACAGACATACACATGTAACATATAGCTGGTCTGTGGGAGCACATGTATTGTGTTTTTGTCTGGAAGTGATAAAGATGAAGATTTTTTTCAGCTGAGAGGCCACTAACCTGCCATACAAACTCCCTCTTCCAGGAAGAGAAGTGGGAAAAGGTGTTTCCAGCGTCTGTCATAATCTTAAGACGAGGCCCCTTTTGTTAATGAAAAACATATTTCAGTGAGACCCCATCCAACACACACGCACACACAAAGTATTTCTTACACCAGTAATGCACATATTCACCGACAGGCCTGCACGTGTCTGTTAGTGTTTGTGTTTTAATGCAGCATAACCAATACTGAAATCAACCCATCAATTTAAATATTATGGTGCACGAACACTTGGTGCGATGTTGCAACTGTTCCAAAAACACAATTCCAGCATCAACTAGAGGATAAACAACTAGAGCCAGCTTCATTTTTATCAGCTCATGACTACAGTACGAAACGTGTGTGAGTGATTCTATGTTTCTCATGTCCCTGGGGCTCTAAAGAGACAGTATTGACCAGCTAATTAATTCATTCTTGTAGATGTTTGGTCTTCAACTTTGATTTTCAAACACACGTACACGTGTATGTGTGTTTAAACTACAGCTGGAGTGTAAAACAGGAAGTACTTAATACAAACCCATTAATGATTAATTAAATGTGTGCACTAAATGAGAGTCATATATGACCACAGCATACCACAGGCAATGCATTGTGGGAACTAGCACTCCATCTTTGCAACTCAGCATAAATGGTATAGTGTATATTTTTGTTAATGTAGCACGTCATTTTCATATAAAAATGTAAATATTGCACACACTATTTTTTACTACAGACTGTGTGTATCTTTGTGTTAAATGCTTGTGGTTGTCAGGCCAATTCACACAGGAAACAATCAGTGCGATTAACATTTTATTTGAATCAGACAACGTTTTCATCTGTACACAACAACGTTTTCGTTTTAATACAGTGTAGTAGTATACCCTACAGTAGTAGTACACACTACAGTAAACGTACCCTTATTTGGATGACTTGATCCGAGCCAAAATTTGAATCCACCATCTGATTTCCACAGAGGCCTTTAAACACTGTGTTATTTGGATCTGAACCTCCGTATGTATCTGCCAACCTGAGAACGGCTGTGTGCACAAGCGGCACCTGTTTATCACTGTAGCTAAGAAACAACCCCAGATGCCAGCTTCACTGCGTTATTTGTCCTGTATTTGTCCTGTTGGTTTCACCACCAGAATACTGGTGCCAATTACACCCACTGCACAAAACTGCATTTGTTTTCCAAAGATGCATCGCAAGAAAATGCAACCAGAGTTGCAACATTTGCATAATTTGTAAACCATGGAACTTAAATCGTATATTTAGCCACAATGTTTTCAAGTTACTAGCTATCAAAAAACTCATAGCAGTGTAAGTGACACAGAATCAAACTGTGTAGTGTCCCTTAAAGTCACTATGTAATTTAGAACAACACACACTTTGTCAAAGCCTCATGTTGACTTCCTGCCCCTCCCCAGACTCCTCAATCCTTTAATGTGATTGGTCCATGGTGACCTTTTTGGTGTGGCCCCTCCCCCAGTACGCACAGCGGTGTTACATTTGTCTGATTAAATCAATCAATCAAAGGAATCGTCTGGAATCGGTTCTCACCCATCAGCTCTGCTCATCTGTACGGTGTGCTGATAGCAGCCATAACGGCAGATTGCAGGTCAAACTCCTTCGGCGACGGACGCGTCTCATTAGTCGCTCACACTCCGCGAGGAGCGTGATTGAATGTGACGCTCGCCGCTCACAGGCCCTCACTTACATCAGAGTGCACGCGGGTTTGTTAGGCTTTCATGTTTTGACACACATTCGCACCAGTGGGATGGCGCAACCTTGACCCTGACCTTTGACCTTTAGTGCTTTAATAAAAGGAACACAAATTAATAGGGCAAAAGCTAATATACCACCTGGGCTCTTTTGACTTGGACCAGTAAACAAGCACCTAGCAACCACCAATCGGAGCCTAGCAACTACTAGCAATGTGCTGTCAACATACTACACCTTAGCATTGTGACTTTTGCATGGCAAGCATCTTTCCCTGTCAATTTTAATAAAATAATAAATAACATAAACATTTGTATGTATTATTTGGATAGTTCCAGTTTCTGATGTTACTGCTTAGCTAAAACAAACAGTATAGTAGCAGCTATGATGGAAAATAGATATCAGATGGAATATCGTGGAAGAGACAGGAAGTGACCGAGATAAGGGAGGGATATAGGAAATGACAAATCCAACATGATGTTGGAGAACCAACCACAAGGTCATGGCTTCAATGACATGCTGACCTCAGTTGCAGTTATGCGGCCCAAATGACAGCTGAATGCCATGACTGACCAATCAGAATCAAGCATTCCACAGACATGTCAGTTACATTTCTGTAACTTTTATTTTTTTACATTATTACTTTTATCTAAGGTGACTTATAGTGCATTCAAGCTACACATTTTATCAGTATATGTGTTCCTTGGGATTCGAACCCACAACCTTAGCACTGCCAATGCAATGCTCTACCAATTGAGCACACTGTGTTACTGTATATACAGTATATATGCCTTACATATTTAAAATGAAATGTAATTACGAACATTTTTATGAAGACAACTTTAGGTTCAGTTTGGATCTTCAAAGATAAAACATAAAGGCAGTCTGGGACTCATGGTGTGTGTGTGTGTGTGTGTGTATGTGTGGTTCAGAACGCCTCATTCAAAACAAGTGTAACAGAGAGGATAACAGAGAAGTATGACCTCATTTCTGCAGTATAAAAAATATAGAGTGTGTGTGTAAGACATGCAGAATTGCGCAGTTGGGTGTGTGTGTGGGGGGGGGGTGGGGGGGTGTTGCCGTGCTGTCTTTAGAAGAGATTGCATGACCTGAATAGCAGATGTATGCATATGATTCGGCACCTATATATGTGCATTTGCTATGAGATCATACAGTGTCAGATGACTAAAGGGTTTGCTAATGAAAAGCGAATGAAATGATTTTGTGTTTGTGTGATGATATCACAGAGGATGCAACCTAAGGCCTCAGGATAAATGTCATGTCCTCATAACACACCACAGCACTCTTACTGCGTGAGTGACCAGAACACTGCGTGCTGCCGGGACCTTGCCCTCTCTTTCTGTCTTTGTCTCTCTCTCTCTCTCTTTCTCTCTTTCTCCTAATCCTGTTCTACTCCAATCCAAAACCGAGCACTTCTCCTAATTCTCTGTTCCTATTATTTTTTTAAGGATTATTTTTGGGAGGCCTGTGGTGGGGTGGTGTGGCATTCAGAACTGAACTGAGAATGCCTTTCCAGATTCGTTCCTGAATTGGAATCGAGCGGGATGCAGAACTGCAATCCGCCTTTGAATTGAAGTACAATTAAAATAAGACGAACTCAATGAACCTTGGTGAGTACAGTTTTTCCAAAATGCATTTCAGTTTACGGTATTAATTACTCACTTAATTACAAACCAACATGACAGATTTCTGCAGAATTGGAACCCCATTATGCACAATGCGCTATGCATACCGTATTTGTTTAAACTTTTTGTATTATTTCTGTTTACCATTTATTAACAATTACACATCATGATCGTAAGCAGCCCATTTGTATTCCATGCAAAACACTGTGGACCGTTCATTATCCACACACAATCCAACTTCATTTAGACTCTGTGTGAACTAGTGTAACACCAAGACATGCACATTCAAACCCTATTATTGTCAATAAAATAAACCTTTTTATACATTTCAACTTTTTTAATTCTTTATGAAATTGTGAATTTTGCTCAGCCCCGGCCTGTAGTGCACACGCCCATAACTGTAGGAATGAGGAAATCCATCTAACAAGACAGAACAAAAGAATAAAGGGAGTGAATGAGCGAGAGAGGAAGTAAATGAAAAATAATGGGCAAAGTGTGTGTGAGATAAAGCCGAGAGATGGGCCGGCGCTTTATTGCCTCTAACTGCATTTCTGCGGGTCTCTATCTGGATTATATTGTGCAGAGGGGGTGACAGCTAAGATGCAAATCGCTTTTCGCCGCAAACAATATTGCGTTTCTGCGAGCTCCATCCATCCTAGAGAAAGCGGAGGAGAAGAGATGGATGGAGCGCTGAACTTTAATCAGGAGGAAGCCTGGAGCGATGGAGGCTTTGCTTTCGACTGTGTATTTTTCTGCGCGGGATACAGATTAATCAATCACGCGCGCACACATATACACACGCACACTCATCATGTGACCACGACTGACACTACGATGACAATCCATCTCGTTCCCATCAACTCTGTTGACGTTCAACTCCCCCACGCATCCCAAAATCACATCACACCCGTACAGTTCAGGAGAAAATAATCCTGTGTGCTAAGAATCGTATACTGAACACTGACGTTCCTCCCTTTCCCTTACAAACTGACACACTCACACCTCAGCCAGACAAATCCTCTTTAAGCTCCGACTAACTTTTAGCAGGAATCACATGTCATCAGATTGTGGGCTAACAAGCTACCACACTAGCAAAGCAGCTAGTGAAGGAAGGCAGTTTGATCTTAGCAGTGTTTAGAGTGAGGAGTATATTTACATTTACATTTAGTCATTTAGCTGACGCTTTTGTCCAAAGCGACTTACAAATGAGGACAGGAAGCAACTTCGATTACAATAAGAGGCAACATATTCATGTAATTACTGAAGTGTTTCATCTGGATCATGTTTGCTTTATCCCATGAAGGTGTGTGTGCGTTCGACAGCAGTTTCAGCTTTAGCCATCATTGGCAGAAATTCAGAAAACAGGGATTGAATTAATGACAAAATATAGTAACACAAAATTCAAGAGATCAGTTTCAATATTTCAATATATTCTTTGAAAAGTCTAAAAGTTTTAAAGCTGCAATCCGTAACTTATTGTTCCTGTAGCTCAACTGGTACAGCAGCACAACGGTTGTGGGTTTGAGTGTCTGCCAAATTACAAAAACGCAATGAATAAATGTAATTTTGATCGATCTGAGTACATATAACATCATTGCTAAAAACTGTCTCCCTACCATGATTTGCATATGATTTACCATGAGTTTGCATATTACATGTTTTTACTTTAAATAGACGGTTTTAGATTTGAAACTGATTTTCAAACTGGATTTAGGTCCAATGTGAACATCATAAGAGCCTATCATGAAAGCCCATCATAAGAGCCTATCATGAGAGCCTATCATAAGAGCCCATAATGAGAGCCTATCATGAGAGCCCATCATGAGAGCCTATCATGAAAGCCCATCATAAGAGCCTATCATAAAAGCCTATCATGAGAGCCCATCATGAGTGCCTATCATGAGAGCCCATCATGAGAGCCTATCATGAGAGCCTATCATGAGAGCCTATCATAAGAGCCTGTGTCATTCTGCCTCTGAAATTAACTGACCATTTTCACAAACCAGCAAGACTAACTTTGCAATAAACTCGGTAGTTATTTGATTGTTACTGTGATGGTTTGGACGTGCCCGTTTTGTTCCAAACGAAGTGATTCCACTACATTTCCATTTTTGCTTTCCAACATCAAACAGTAAAATCAACTATTGTGATATTACACATGGACATTATATAAGGAAGAAGAAAATGTAATTATGCCGGTGCACTTATGATGGACTGATACATTAAACCTGAAGTCACATACAGACTGAATTAAAGTGGAACAGAGAGAGTGAATTATAGGGAGGTGATGTGGGGCCGGTAGAAGCTACAGCTCTGTCGTTCTCGTTCGCATTTGCACAAAACTTTCATTAGCGTGGATGGCGGGGTGCGAGAGCAGCCATATCTTTTCCATTAACGTCGCTCGCCATAAATCAGACTAATCTCTCCTTCAGGGCGCACGCTAATGACACAGCCTCTGCTAGCCTTAACTCACATGCACCCGCGTCTGTCATTACACCCGCCCGCCCCCGTGCCAACCCAGATCATTGGTCGAGAGACAAACAGACTGCTGCATGCAGGCCACACCCACCCAAGGAGGAAAATGTATTTCTGCATGCATTCATGAGCTGCAGAGCAGTACTGAGCCCAGAACAACATCATTAAAGAAACAGTTGAAAATTCTCATGTTGTTTCAGACCTTTTTTGAGTTATTTTTTTCCATGAAACACAAAACAAGAGGTTTAGCAGAATGTTCATCCAGATTTCTTGCATATATCATTCAGAGTCACGGATGGCGAACCTGGAACAAGACACGCAAGAATACATGCATGCGTGCATGAGGTTTATGATTAAGAACAACCCTGGAAAATAGAGCAAGTCATATGAACTGTTTTTTGCTTTTTTATACAGTGACTTTAAATAGCCTGAAGCTGAGGTTCCTGTAGCTGCAGCTGAGGTGAACTGTTGCATTAGCGGTGAAGAAAGTCATGGGTTTGATTCTCAGGGAACACACACTGATCAAATGTACCGCTTGAACGCACTGCGTCAAATGTAAAGAGTGTTTCATTTTAGGCCCGGATCTAGACAACTACTAGCACAGCTAATGTCAACTAAATGACCATGTTTTTTTCTAACTTGACTAACTTCTAACCTAAGTTTAGGGGTAATTTACATTAATTTAAATGTTCTTGCAGAATTAAAACGTTCTTGTATATAATAAATTATTTACAGCTCTGCTTATCTTACTGTAACGCACACCCGGTCTGTTTTGTCATTTAGAAGGGCCCTGCATTAATATCCCAAGAGGAGTTCTCGTTTGTGTTTCAAAGTGTTAACTTTGTTCTGAGATGTTTCCCCTAAAAATGCTGAGGAGAAACAGATGAGAACATTGTTACATATATTATGAGTACGGCACCATGACAACAATGTGGATTGTACGGCTAAAATGATTCTGGTTTTCAGTACATCAGAATACATTATGTAAATTATATCTAAATCTTCAAAGACACTGACTTTAGATTGGAGACTTTCTGAGAATCTGAGTTCAGTTTGTAAGTGATTGAAGATCTCTTCTGAAACTCTAATGGAGACATATGTGAGGTTTCTGAGAAGCAAGAGACTTAGAGGAGAAACAATTGAGATCTTGAAGAGATCTCACCTGTGATTATTGATTTGTGGGTTTACTTACTTCATTAAGGCATCATGATGACAACATCTTTGATGGCACAGAAATCACATCCACAAACACAATGAGGAACGTCTTGGTCTCTCTCTCTTTCAAACACACACACACACACACACAGAGCGCTAATATTACTTATGATGGATAGCTCAGTAGCGCCCAGCACTGGGTAATGTGGCTGTGCTTTGATTGGGTGCAGAGTGGGCGAGTGGTTAGCTTTCAGTATTTATGATTATGGCTTATGAAAACAATACACACAGCGTGAGACCACTACACACACACGTGCACACATGCGGCATCATGGGTAATCAAACAGCGTGGTGGATCCACTGGGAAATATACACAGCATCACGCACAAACGCTACAACACACACAATACTCTGAGTTCATAACTAACGGTGCAAAACTGTTCCAATATGCCAACGACTCACTGAATCAGTGTTACTGAACACAACCATATTGATCTTTTAAAGGTATTTAAAAGTGATGGACAGATGCATCGCTAATATTTTTTGCCCATTTTGAGACTTACACACTTTAGAAGTGGTGTGACATTCCAGGAAAAGCACATTTCTGTTACAGCAGCACAGTAAGTTGTTACTAAGGGCTCCGTCTCATGGTCCAATACTCATGTTTAAAACTTTCCATGATGAAGCAGTGCCATTAAAGTATAGACGTGCCCAGGGCTGTGTTAAGGATCTGGCATCGTTTCTGTTGGGTTCGGGTCTATGTGTGATTTTAAAGTGAACACGAGTCTTGAGCAGCCCAGCATTGGAGAGTTAAACATCTGTTGTGACTTCAGACTGTATCTTTTGCACTAACATGTATGTTCACTATCCCCACAAATC
>JAZGTI010017796.1:0-11997 GCA_036877585.1 Botia kubotai | reverse complement strand
CCATAGGGAGTCTCAACAGCATCCTCCTAAAGGAACAAAGTTTTGGACAGGGATTTAAAGATCTAAATATAACACTGTAAATATTTATTTGTCTTTTCTATAACATTCTATTTCATATGTGGTCTAACATCATCATGTACAATAATAAAGCCACAGCAGTTTGGAGAATTGCATTCAATTTATTTGTATGGTATACATATAGTTTCAAAGCAGCTTTACAAAACATAATGCTTTAAAACCAGTGAGCAAGCCAAAGGTGAGCAAACTTCCCTTCCTTTTAAATATCATGTGAAAACCAACTGCTTTAAAGTAAACAACATACATCCCACGAGTATCGATCGCAAACAATCACCACCTGTGTCACACAGTACCATAGTATAATATCTCTCCATGCTCAATCGAAACACCCTTAATAGGAACATTTGAAGCTCTAATATAAGCATATAATAAACCAATCCATGACAAGGGCTATTTTTACATTGCTTGAACACAACATATGCAAGAAAGCGTCAATAAAACTATATCGGAACTCACAGAGATCTCAAGATCAAAAGCACTGCACTCTGAGTCCTCCAGTACCATAGTTACAGTTGTCATGGAGATACGGTTGTATCTGAAAAGAGCAGATCCTGTGTTGTCTCTGTTTCAAACTCCTAGCAGTATAGAATACACAGAGCTCTGAGTTTTATACCCCATTGTTTACAGTGTGGCGTAAACATGCCACTCCCAGCTTTGCATGCTGGCCAGAAGGAGTCTAGTTCTTAAAGGCTGGAGAGCACTTTAAATTGAATCGGTAAGTTAAGCTGGACACTGGCAGCATTGAACCGGTCCCAGTTCTTCTGTTTTCCATGTGTCAACATTTTATGAATGAAACACCGTTTCTTGGCCCCTTTATATGAATTATACAGTACATTGTTTCACTGAATAACTAAGCTACTGTATTAGTGTGCACTGTTGTACAAACCCTGAACACTGTAAAAGGCTTGCAGCTGTTTGTAATATTCAGATATTCATTTGAAACTATCCTTAATAATAAATAATGTTTTAGATTACGCTTTAAAATAAGTGTAATCTATACGGCTTGCAGCTGTTTGTAATATTCAGATATTCATTTGAAACTATCCTTAATAATAAATAATGTTTTAGATTACGCTTTAAAATAAGGCTTAATCACGTCACAAAATACATGCAAAGGAAGTCAATCAAAGCAACTCTTACATCATTAAACACTAAAATATTACTGCTCACTGAAGCTATTGTCTGTAGTCGTGCTTTTGTGGACATGAGCTCAGTAGGGAACTTAACCTCATGGTAAATGACCCTAAGTATTCTGCTCACAGAACGACAGCAGTAAGTCTACTTAACATGAGGGTGATGAGAAGTACGTTCTACGTGCTACGTGCTTGTGCAGGCGTGAAGCAGTTCAGGGCAGATGGCCTTTCTGCAGTCCAGACGTCATCGGAGCTGTGTGAGTTCCCAGTAGTCTGTCTGCTGAGCGCACAACCTGGAAAGCACAGTGCTGAAGTCTTCTTGGACGATCATGGCAAAGCACGCTGTTTACTCCCTCATCAGTGTGTCACTCTAACAAAGCTGTTGGTTCCTAAGGAAAATATTCAGATGCTACGGTATAGCATTTAAAACACCTGCATAGATTTTCTTTACCTACATAAAACAATTGGGTCTGTGTAGAAAATGTTATTTTACTACTGTTGTTGTATTACTACTGTTATTTTTTCATTCGTTATATTTAAAACTGTTGCACATAGACATGGACGTGGGCAATCCATCTGTCGTACCTACGTTCACCAAGTTTTTTATTAATGACTTGCATACATTTAAAACCAGACAGTGGATTTAGCCTATTAAAGTTGATGGAAATAAAGTCGAACGACCTGATTACATTTTGTAAATAATGATGGATGACCGAAAATACAAAATTATTTGTGGAATACAATCATAAAACGATCAAATAAATCGTTGTAGTGAATTATCAGCAACACACCTTAGCGCATTTTATTAGTGTTTTAGAAAATAATGTAAATGTATAAAAAATATATAGATTACGTGATTACAGTAATTTGTATTTCCTTAAGCGTTTTTTACTCTACATAATCTATGACCTACTGACACGTTTTTATCATGTCGCACGCAAGATGGCGTAGTATCAGCAGTGTTTGAACCTATATTTAATTATAAACGTTATTACATTAGTATAATGTCGCGATGTAAATTTGTTGGATTTAAAACCTAATGCCTACATTTTGCTATTTTAAAGCGTAATTCAAAACCGCATATTTAAACCATTTTAATTACTGGCAAATCAGACATAAGAATTTCTATTAACCCACTTACATTTTCATTAACGCGATAACTCACAGAAGTTTTGTTTAATCTTTAGGAGAATCATTATCATTAGTAGAAATAATTTCTTCTTGGTTGCTCTGGGTGACGCTGCGTCACCATGGTTGCAGCCGGGGGAATCACCGCCCACATGTACGCGGGCGCGCCACACACGGCGATACACTTTGAATCACATGGAGCGACTCTGACTCTGAGCGACATTAGTCACTGACTGTGAGTATGAAAAGGCTGTGTGAAAATTATCATACAGTCATTGTCGCATGTGTAAACTGTGTGTTTAGCATGGCTTTGTGAAATCAGTTATGCACGCGTTGTAATTATTGTTGAAGGCGGGGAGTTTGCGTTGGGTGCATTTTTGTGTAGTTTCGTTGCGATTATAGTCAGTAACTTATATAATATATACCATATGTTGTTCATTCAACTTAAAGCCTTGCATATTATGTTATGACTGTGATTTTCATCCAAGTTGTAATATTTATCTTGGAAGGAAATTGGTCGTGCGCTACCGGCGTTTTCAGAACAAAAGCGATGAGGGTCTGCTAACCGGCTAGCGCGCTGCTAACAGATGTGTGCTGGCACGCAGCATCAGTTTATTATATTATCCTGCATTTGTATTTGAAGAATAACACATACTATACGAGTAGTAAGTGTAGCTTTATTGTTTTCTGTGCAGTGCAACTTGCCGTGTGCAAAATGAAGCAGCAGGACTCACACCAGCGTCCATCACGTAATGATGTATAAAAAATAACAGTTAAAAAAATACATATTTAACTCCGATGCGCATGAGTTTTAGTTGGTTCATTTGTTTTCAGTCATGCATAGTTGCGCAAAGTTAACAGGTTGGAGTCAACCTCGGTTCGGTGTGTGGTCCCTTTGTCTCTCCATCTCTGCGCGCTAAAGTGTTCCTGTAGCTCAGCTGGTAGAGCATTGCGTTAGCAGCGCAAAGGTGGTGGGTTCGAATCGTAGGGGTGCACGCGAACTGACAATGTATAACTCGAATGTACTGTAAGTCGCTTTGGATAAAAGTGCATAATGCATAAATGTCAATATAAAGTCTTACTATTGGTTGTCGTTCGCAAAAAGAGTCGTAATATTTGTGCTACCTGCACTGCCTGATGGTTTAGTTCTGCTTAAAATTGCGGTTTGTGTGAAGACGTGTTCCCAGATTAAAGAGCTCTCATTCCAGGTTCATGTTTCACAGTTTCTATCACAGCTGTAGACTGTTTGGTCAGATAAATGCTGGTGTTACAAGCAGATATAAAGCTGTATTTGTTGTGATATGATCCGTGTGAACCATACGCTGAAGTATTCAAGCTCTGTTATGTGCTTTATGTGGTTGACTGGGCTTTTGTTTTATCAGAAGACTACGTGATTTATGATGCACTGTATTTTCTGTGTGAAAAAAGAGAATCTGATTTACTTTTGTCTTCTGGTGTGAAAATGCCATACACATACAAACAGCTCATTTACATTCAACAGATGGTTTTATCCACACAGCAAATAAGATTTTGTTTAATGTGTGGTTTATGTTTCAGTGGAAAAGTGGTGATCTTGATAAAGTCGTTTCTGTCTCTTCCAGAGAACTTTACAGTTAGCAGGAAAGATCTGCTCATATATTTGGTATATAGATGCAGGCGTTTGAGTCGAGTAGCTGTTGTCTAATGTCTCTATAACTTATGGTGTGTGTGACAGACAGAAAACAGTAACTTTACAGTATGTAAACAAGCCCTTTAACTTTATCGCATACAAAGTACTGACTGTATTATGTTGATTTACAACCATAGCTTTTAACTGTTTATCTAAGCAAACAAACCGTGCATTGGATTTGTCATCTTTGCAACTGCAGACCCAGCACAACCTCTGCTGCAGTGGAAGTGCTGTATAGGTGCAGGCCAGGAGGTCAAGCCCACCTCTAATCAGTGAGGCAGGAAGGGTTTAGGCAGGGATGGGTTTCCTCCTACCTGCCGCGCGCTCCACGATGCAGGTCAGCCACCCACCCTGACGCCCCCATCCACTGTTTGAAATGGAATGTTGGACGAGTTTCTTTTGGCTCGGTATACTGAAGTTTAATGAATGACGTAAGCTGCCAGCATGGGGCAGTGGGTGGCTTCCTCCATAGTGAGTGAGTTACTCCCTTTTATTAGGAAAAAGTGAGTGAAGCGGGAAGCTTAAAAAAATAGGGAAAGAATAAAGGGGTGTGGTTATGTACGTGTTTAGGTATCGCAATACTTTACCGCCTCTGCTCTCTGTTTTTCTTGTCAACACACATGCTGTAGTTTGTGTTTTTTGTAGGAAGGTTGGTTCTGGTATTCAGTGTGACATTTACTCAGCATGCGCTGGTCTAAAGCCTGCTGCTGGGAATTCCTTTCTGAGAACGGAGTCGTGTGGGGCCAGAATCTTAGAAACCTGTTACTTCCGCATAAGAGTAGAAGTTTCATGGCAGAAATAAGCCACGGTGCCCCAGGCAGGGCCATCCCACTACAGTTCTGCCTGTCAATCAAAGTGGCCTCATCTGACTTTACCAGTGCCTCGCAGTTCCTGGCTTCCCGCCAGTCATATAGAGAGGCAAAAAAGGGGAAGAAAGTAGCAGAGTTTCAGAAGTGCACTGTTGCCAAATAAAGGTTTATGCAGCGATTCCCAGGGGAGCAGTTTTCCCTGTTCCCTCACACTGGCATTTAAGGTCATTCATTGGATTCAAGAAGCAAAATACAGTCATGCTTGGTGGCATAATACAGACCCGCTCTCATTCTAAGGCACTAAGCACATTATTGTATTAAACAAGAAACATTTTACAATAGTGTAAATTGCAGGACTTTTCGACTCCTGATCTCCCAGTACTGAGAGCTGGCAACAGTTTTTCCTCTGTTTGGCAGTGCATACGTCCTCATTTCTGTTGTGAAAGAAGTTTTAAAAAAGTTTTTTTGAAAACTAGGTCACACTGGCAACTTTATAGCAAACAAAGTTTGTAATGTGACCGCTACCATTCATAGCTGCAAAGGTTGGTAAAGCAAACGACCGCTTTGGAAATGTAGTTTGTCTTTGATAAGTTGTCCCTCAGTGCCCTCAGGATGTGTGTTTCATGTCTTAAACTGACATTATGTTTGCTCTTTGTGAGTGTGTGCTTATGGCATGCTTCATTTTTGCATCAGTATCTGCATCTTTAATCTAGATTTTAAACTCTAGAGTTAAAGAGGAGGTAACCCTAGTGTGGTTAGATCTAGTAGTTTAATTTTAACATTGCGCAATTGTTTAACTTTTAGTTTGTTTTATAAAATGCGTAGTTGAGTTTCTGAATTGTAATTAGGTGAACCACATTTAAAGCTGTAAATAACGTTGTTCTACGTTATTGCATTGCTGTGTTGCAAACACTGTTACTTGGCAAGAAGACTCGTTTACTCCAATAAATATGAATTAAAATTGTAACTGTTAATTCAAAATTGATTTGTGTATGCAGTTCATATTTTCACAGTAATAAGCTATGTCCAGCTGTGCATTGGCCAGCTAATGTCTGGTCACACTTAGCTTAATCGCTGTGTGTCTTATTTCTAAAGATGTGGGATGTAGGTGAAGTCATAACTGGCCCTTGTTACCAGTAGCATGTGTTTTTCTGTCTCACCCATACGCGGAAGAGTTCATTTCCTAAAGCTGAATGCTTCCTTAATGAGATTCACTATAATTCATCCTGCTGCTTCATAGCTTGTATTGGAGATCTCTTCTGTAAATGTCCGTTGGGACCGTGTCACTGTTTGCTTTGGGTTAGTAAAGGGTGAAGGTGTGAGTGCCTGACAGGGAGGTAAAGAGTCAGGGTGGTAAAACACAGAAACAAAATAAAGAGGGCAGCACAAACTAGAGAGAGAGAGAGAGAGAGAGAGAGAGAAAGACTACGAGTGAGCGATCGGAGAGCACACAGTGGTGTCCAAGTCCCAGGGGATTCCCTGTGGACAGAGGCACAATGAAGGGATGTGCTTCCTGTGGGGATCCCGTAGAGTTCTGCATGTGCCGTGTCTTTCTATTGTGGGAATCGATCTCAGCGAGCATCATTTGCACTCAAGCTGGAGCGGCCTTGCTACACTGTCACAAAAACAAACAGTGGTCTGCGGGGCTATTGGAAAGCCACCAAGCTCCGGAATGAACTGGAGTTAGCGTTTCATTGGGAATTTTAAAATGATGCAATACCATGAGAGACATCCCAGGGGACCGAAAATGCGGCGTGTAGTTTAATTTCTCATGCAGTTTACATGAGGACATGCATGTTCAGCTTGTCAGGCAGCTGATTGCAGTAAACACAAGGTATTTTTGCATCATACTGCGCTCGCATGCGGACTGTTTAGATATGAATCAATTTAAAATCTAAACAAATATCTGATTATGCAACGGCAGCTGGGGCCAAAATTGGCTGAACTGAAACCATGGGTAAGCCCTGATAATGTCAGTGTTTATACTGGTCCATCCAGAGTGTGTGCATGCACGTAGACCTGTCATGTGGATGAGAGGATGTCTCGTTCTCCTAATCGTACGCAGGAACACGCAGTATTAATAAACCAGCATACAAAAACTACCCAGCGATTCTGCTTTCACTGAGGTTCTGAGGTGTGTACCCAATGAATGCTTTACGATGCCATGAGGACACAGAACTGGCGTGGAGGAGAAGGTCAGATGTCATTCAGAAGTCTAGAATAGATTCAAGGTATCCACCTATATTCTGATCAGAATGTACTGAATCAACGCTGGAGAGCAAAGTTCTACATCAAATGTAGTATGTTTTCTCACAGTACATGCTTTTGGATGCAGTTTTCTTTCTGTCTCGCTCTCTCTCAGTATCTATTTTTGATTGAGTGACAGGTAAACAGTAATCTGATGTCTTCTCTCTCAAGTAAACAATTGCTTGAGAATGTTATTGCACAAGTAATTGGCATATTGGTAAGTTATATCACGTTATCCAATCACATGACATCTGTTTGCTGCAGCTAATCATTTTGGCTGTTGCAATAGTACAACTATATAAAAGTCTGTAACTATAGATAAACACATGACTACAGGTGTTGTTATTAAACAATTTAGAGTTGGTTTCTTTCTCAACTAGTAATACTGCTGTTCTGAACTGGAGTCAGCCAGTTAGTTTCTTTGCAATGTAAATGCCTTTAATGGGAATTCTGTAGTGATATTCTATCCACATGGACATAATGTGACTGAGTATGTTTATAAACACAAAGCTGGTTCCTGGAATTTAAAGTCCTCAGGTCAGCTGTGCCACCTTATAGTTCTTGACCTTTGGGTGTATGTGCTTGATCCTCATTTCTTGGCTGCAGAAGTGAGTGAGAAGGTCTGGTGTCTGTCACGTAGGTTCTTGAGTAATGAGTGATGGTGTGAAATGTTTCCATACAGATGAGTGGCAGCAGACAGATGGGGCCCGAGAAGGTCTGAAGAAGTAGGACGCATTCTTAAAGGGACACTCAGCAAGGCTTGCTAAAACCATAGTGAGGAAGAAAAGTATTTTCTGTCATCTTTGAGAGAATAAATAAGAACATCGGTCCAGTGAGTCTGGACTTCCCAGAGGCGTGCAGTAATTGATCGACAGGTGTCCAAGAATTGGGTTTAGGAAGGTTGTGCTTTTTCAACGAATGGTAAATTGCATTTAAATCGCAGTATCTGGTTGACACTCCCAACACAAGTGGAGCAAATTATGTTTATAATTTTTCTTTAAGCGCCACAGTGGTCACATAGAAAACACAAAATAAAACAAATTGAAGACAAATTTGGCTGATGGCATTATTTATTAGCTACTTTTAAAAATGTCAACATACACAATATCCAGCGATAATCATTATCTGGCCACAATCTTGTAGTGAAACTCTGATACCGTGACAGCCCTATATGAAAGTACTTTGTTGTTCTTATAGTATCATTCACTTTCTCAGAATGATTAAAAACAGCCTTTAATGGCAAATGTCTGGCATGTCTGACAAATAAGAACTTTGCTCTGTGGGCGACAGGGTTTACGTTTAGAAATCTATTCAGTGGCTTCATTTTCATGGACTCCGCTAATCCGATGCTACCCTGATGCTGGGGGGTGAGGGGTTTAAATAAGGCCTTTTCATTACCTGACTGTCGTCCCATAAACAAATCTGTTACTGTATCTTGGTTGAACTTAGTTTAATGAATCAGTGTTGTTCACTGACAGTACAGTATGACCAGTATGACTTATGTAGGTGGGCACATTAAAGGCCAGTATATGCAGCGATCCTTCTCCTGTATTGTTTCATGTGTCCTATCAGCTGTAGGAGTCAACATCAAGAATTGAGGGATCTTTAGGGAAAATCTGTCGTTTTGCTTTGCTGTGGTCTGGCAGCTAGAACAGAGAGTTCAGTTTTGGTAGACGATGACCAGAAAGCCTCACCCGCATGCACGTACGGCACAGCTTCTGTCTCTGTTCCTCTACCCCCACACCATGAACCACACACAAGAAACTGAAGGGAGGCCTATGAAAGGTAAGATGCATTGCAGCTCAAATATGTGGTCTGATTATGCCCGTTGCTTTTTGCAAACCACCAAAAGCAGCACAGCTGGAAGCACCCCACAGATGTTTTTGAACTGTAATTCACTAGACCTCCTCGAAGGCTCAAAGGGAACTGAGAAACTGCCTCCCTCTCTTCTAACAAACACTTTGTGTAATCCAAAATCTTCAACGCGTTGTAAGTAGTAGATTGCAAGACAGTTGACTAAGTTTTGCTGCAGATGTAAAAGTATAGTTCAAAAGTATAGTCTTTTTAGCTTTAAATCTCGGGCACCATTTAATGCCATATTGTTCTCATAAGTCTAAAAACAGCCAGGATGTTATTTAATAACTCCAGTTGTGTTTGGCTAAAGAAAGAAAGTCATACATCCAGGATGGCATGAGGGTGAGTACATTATGAGAGAGTTTTCATTTTAAGGTGAACTATTCCTTTAAATGTCCTGCTATACGATTTTAAAGGGCTGTGAGATTTAGTCGAACCCTTGCCTGATTCTGTTTGGGCCTGCGTAGATGCTGAAGATTGCAATTCTGAACAGTCTGTTTGAAAAGGCTGTCAGATATGAAACAAATATTTGGGACGGTAATAGTTAAAGATGCATGCAGCCTTTCTTACAGGAGCAGTGACCTATTCTAGAACTTGCCTGGACTGAGCCGATTTGTGTTTGGATGGGTCATGTGACTGGAAAGCAGATGATGACCTCAGTGTTTCTATAGGGATTACAGTGTTGCTCATATCTCTTCTGATATGAGGGACACCAGGTTCTGCAGGTCAGAAGGGATGAGGATAAAACCTCAGATCTCCTCTGACATCATAGGGCTGTTGCTATAGAAACCATACACAAATACGAACATACAAAACGTATACAGTCAGCAGGATCATGATCGTTTACATGATATCTATGATGTGTTGCTTGAAGCATCTACTTTTAACTTGCTTTTCGGTACAGCAGGTGTCATTAAAGTTTATCTGGACGTGAGATCTAATTCAGCAGTCTTGTGAAGCCAGAACTTGGACTGTTGCTTTTATGACCTAAATGGGCCAAGAAAGACCCTTTTAGAAAAACAGTGATATCCAGTCTTAGTTATTAACAACCTTGAGCAGCACAACTGGAAACACCCCTCGCAGTTTTTCGGTTTTTATATTTGAACTGTATGAACCTGTTTTTATCTGATCAGTCACAATAGCTGATTTGAAGTTACTATGCACTCGGTTTAGACTGCAACACGTTGACCATCTCAAAGCTTGATGGTTCTTTATACAGTGATCTAAATAATGAGTTTGTCAGCATATGTTTGCCTTCATTCCAATACGCTGTAATTGAGTTTAAAATCAAGCATATGGGTTTGTTGATGCCATATGCTTCCATTTTTTATGTTGAAAATTAAAGCAGCGGGCGCTAAATGTGGTATACATTCGCCCCATTAGGCACTTCCTTATGCGTCTTTTAATGTCTGGTAACAAATTGCACACAGACACCAAACTTACATGCAAAGCATCATATGTTACCCTCCACGTGCTGCACATGCATCAGCCTGTGAGGGAACTCTCACATTTTGTAAAGTTTTGCATGCTTGAAGCCTCTTGCAGAAAAACAGTGTTCTAATGCAGAAAGACGGTGACCACTGTCAGTAAAATGTCTTACTCTAACTAGCGTGCATGTTTGTTTTGGTCACGATGACCTTATCCTAACCCAGCGCAACATGATCTTTGCATACTTTTGAGAGTAATAATTGTCACTCTTTTTTTACAACCGCAGTTTTTAAAATAACTTGTTCCTGTATCTCGGCTTCAAGTAAATAACCGTAGTCAAAAATATACCTTAAGTGGCAATAAGCGGCAACCCGTAACTTTAAAAAAAATAAACGTTTTTTTTAACAGATCAGTGTTATGTCTGTTATGTCAGTCTTCTTACCTTATCCTGATTTGCAATGGTAAGTTTATGATTTGAGTGTTATGAATCGTGAGGGTTAGTTTCCATAAGGAATACAACACAATAACTGGACAAATGTTTATACTAAATTTATTCCAGCACTTGTTGGACTGGTCGAGTCACTAAACATGTAATGCTGGGAGCTTACACATTGCATTGTATTGATTGTGTGTCTTGTTGTGTACAAGGCACCTCTGCCCAGGGGACATCTTTGAAGCTACAGCTTATATGCCATTGGCTGAGCTTTTATGTCCTGGTTTTCGGTGTACCATATGGGAAAGAATTTGATCTTACTGCAAAGGTCATGTATTCGAAAATCTGAATGTCTCGAATGATGAAACTTCAGGATGTAGCTGCAGGGTTTTTGTCACTGTCTATGTTATGGTAACCAAGCTATGAGTCATGGCATCCCACTCAACAATAGTTCATATTGAGTGGGCCTTCAAACCTGAGGGTGAAACCCAGTGTCTCAGTATCTCTTCAGAATCTGTGCTCAAGTGTCCAACCTTATAGAGTTACATGGCATTGAAATGCACCTATGATTAATTATTTTCTTCCAGCTAATTATTTTAGCCTGTCGTAAAGGGTGAAATCCTTCTGAGTAACTTATTTTGTAGAGGATACTCATGTTTCAAAACAAGTACCCGATTATTTAAACCTCCCCGACCCTCTTCATTTCGGATCTGGCTAAATTTATTAGGTGACAGCTGGCAGAGGTATATTTAGAACACAGGTGGCTATGAGAGCCACAGTGTCCTGCAGTTCCTCTCCAGTCAAGTGCAGAACCGAGACAGAACAAAGCCAACCCTGTCCTAAGCTCTCACCCGTCAAATACAGGTTCAGCCCTGCCAACAGGTAGACACCTGCAGACCTCTTCAATGGACTAACACCCCTTGCTCTCTGGCTGCCTCAAGTACTTCCCCTGCCATGTTAAGAGTACATCCATCTATGTGGCTAAACCGAATCCAAGAACATATGGGGCTGGCCTGGGGAGTTACAATCTAAAGCAGAGATTTAATCATTCATGCTGTAATTTCAACATGGGGCTTGACTCATGGTCCCAGCTATGCGGCCAAAAGCTTGATCTAGAAAATGTGTGTTGATGTTGCCAGCGTGGCATTTGTTGCCCATTGGCATTAGCAGACCATGTCAGGGGAGCCCTTGCATAGAGATTACTTGAGAACAGCTGAG
>JAZGTI010017795.1:0-11999 GCA_036877585.1 Botia kubotai | reverse complement strand
GGACGAGTACAGGCGGCGAGTGAGGACGAGTACAGGCGGCGAGTGAGGACGAGTACAGACGGCGAGTGAGGACGAGTACAGACGGCGAGTGAGGACGAGTACAGACGGCGAGTGAGGACGAGTACAGACGGCGAGTGAGGGCGAGTACAGGCGGCGAGTGAGGACGAGTACAGACGGCGAGTGAGGGCGAGTACAGGCGGCGAGTGAGGGCGAGTACAGACGGCGAGTGAGGACGAGTACAGGCGGCGAGTGTGGCTGTATCGGTACACCAGTGGGGCATGTTGTCACAGGCACACTGAATTCACATTGATTTCCGTGGCAACAGTGATGATTTGATTTTTCTCATGTTCACCTTGTTTATTAACCAGGCGGTAAAGATTCATGTGTGTGTAAATTCCTTTATGGAAACAGCTGTATATGGTTTATAGATCTATAAATATGTCCAAGTCAAACGTTTAGGACCGTCTTCGCTCAGAGGAATCATGCCAGTTAAAATCCTTGTGTTTGTGTTGGAGCTCTTGGCTATGGCATACAGCCTTGTCTTTAATATCATCTGTTTAATCAAACAGATTTGAACATGTTGTGATTCATTAGCAGGTTTGAATTGGACAAGTTCAGAACACGCACCACTTAATATCCCTCATTCATTACATTTGCATAAAGCGAATAATTAAACCTACACTTTGCACAACCTTGTGTAGAATTTGTTGTTGTTTTTGTTGTTGTGTTTTTGGAGACATCCAGAGTCCGTCTGAAAGCTAAGCTTTCTTAAAGTTCTTCAGGAGACACTGTTTTGGCTGAATGAGTGATTTAGGGTGTTTTGAAATGCATGTAAGTGCATGTATGAATGTGTGTGTGCATATTTGTGCTTCAGCGGTATGTTCACAGCCAGCTGTCAAACTGTAAATTGTAGTGGAGAGTAACCAAGCCCTGAGGAGCACAGTGCAGGTCCTGAGGAACCCGGAAGCGTTCAGATGCTGGAGCTCTCAACCAGCTGCATGGCAACAATCTGTGACACAGTAAACACATTATTGACCGGTATATGTTTGGATGACAAACACATTTTGCTTCCATGAGATGTAATCTCCAGCTCCACATCAGAGTCTGAAGCAGTGAAAACTCACTCCAGCAGATCTGGGCCGTATTACTTACATTATTTGCATTTGATTATGGAAGATTCTCACAGCAGGTCAATGAGTGAGCACTGATGTGTTACCTGAGCAACCAAAGAACCCAAAGAACAGACAGCATTGTTCTGTGTGTGTGTGTGTGTGTGTGTGTGTGTGTGTGTTCAGAGGAGACGTGGTTCCTTCTGTTTCCTCTGAGGACATCTAAAGGTGAAAACTGAGATCTGCAAAGAGGATTAAGAACATGAGGTTGTGAGGAAAGTGTTTGAAAACAGAAAACATTCCTGGAGAGAAACTGCACACATCACCGCAGGAACGGAACTGACGGTGTGCTTCACTTTGGGTCATTATAGTGTGTGTAACAGCTGCGGTTTGAGACATGCAGATAAGATGGTTCAGGTTAACCAGCGGCCGTGTAAACCTGACCTCTCTCCGACAGCTCGAGCGCAGAGTTTGCGCCCGTGACTTATGCATTGCTGCTTCTCCAGCTGGGACATGCTGAAAATCCGCTGTGGTCTAGACAAAGTAGATATTACTGTAATGACCTCCAGAAAAATCTTACACTTGTAAGTTGTAATGTGCAGTCTGATTTTCACCAAACAAACAGAAAATGTCAGGTGTTATATCTAATCTCCTATTTGAGGATGAAGAGAACAAACCCTTAAATGAAGTGTCATGTGACTGGATTGGCAGTATTTCATTGAATAACGTCACTGTATTCAGGTTGCAGAATTTGTGGTAAGTTGTTTTTGGCGTTACTCTGTGTGTCACATTAACATGTTCACCTTCTGTGCCCAGAGAACCGGCTGTTTAGACGATTCTCTGCACCCAGAGTTTAAACAGAAATAAATAGTCTCTGAGGAGAAAAGTTAATCAATCTACTGGAAGTAAACAAAAAATGGTTCCCACTGGCTCCATGGCAACGAGAACTTGACTACATACTGTATGTAGATTTATGGCAGAGGTTTCCTCTTTGTGCTAACTTGCAGATATTGGCACAATATGAGACTAAACGTCCCAAATCTTCACACTGAGTGGAAGTGAGTGTTGATGATCTCCTGCAGTCTGTCGCTGTGTTTCTGTCTGCTGACACGAACACCTTATTCAACTCTGTGCTGTGTTGCACCCATTTTTAAGAGCGGGACATTGTTTCCCTGAAGAATCTGGACCCTCCCTTCGCTCTTTGTGTTGTTAAAACACGGCACAAAATTCACAATGTAACCATTAATCAAGCAGAAGTTTCATTCATTCCCATGATGTTTACGAGTCCGCAGGGACAAACAGGCAATTGTAATAACAATTTTAGCATCTGAAAAAGCCAGAAGCTATTAATTATTTATTTCAGGACACAAATCAACTGGTCCCTTAATGACAGATTATTATCATACTGTTAAATTTCCATTTGCTGAACACACAGTTAATGCTTTCGGTGTGTGTTTGACGTTTCTGCAGATGATGGTTCACTGAGTGAACACGTGTCCTGATTATAGTCATTACCTCAGAGTACGACTGTGTCAGCACTTGCCTGTTCTTTACATCCATGTGTTATGAGCACGACTGTGCTGTGACACGTGATCTGCGCCGCACAGTGTTTGAGAAATGAGAAAACGGAACTTTTGCAAATACTTAAAAATCTTTCATTTTAAACTAATGCACGTCCCTCAAACACACATACACAAGCATGCACTTCCTCATCAGTAATCCAGCCGGAAATGCAGCGGAAGTGTGATTACAGCCTGACATGCATGCAGGGATTAAACAGTGTAGATTATGCTGCAACGGGACACATTATCCGCGACTCGATCAGGTGAAACCGGATTGAGGGATTACGGCGATCATCAGTCGCCCGGTTAATTAGAGAGAACCGGAAGCGTCTCTCTGAATACAGACTTCACAGATTCACAGAGTGGGCCGGTAAGAGGGTGTTCCACAGGAATGCACAAACATGGGAACAATAATGACATGTACTGCATTCTGACTCATTTGTGTAACAGCTATCTGTAAAAACACCGTTTTTAAACATGCACACAGTGGCATGTGTTTAGTTTTTCTCTTTTGTGTTCCCTTATTGTCTTATCTTTTGTATCATCACGTCTTCATTTCTGCATTTGCAGTGGGGTTCAAAAATATCGCATTTAAAAATCTCATTCAAGCACACGAGATGCTGGTGGCATTCACAGCAGCTCCAGCGCATGCTGCATGTAAACAAACGACAACAAATTCTGACAGATTCAAAGATCAAATTCTGTCCCCTGTCAGTTTTAAAAGTAGGTCCCAAACGAAAAGAAAAACAAGCGCATTCAAGCTCATCATCTGTAGGTGAATTTCATGGTCGCCGTTTTCACTAAATGAGACAGATCGGCCGCTGGGGAAATCAGACATGAAGCAGAACTCGGACCTGTGCCAGTCCTAACAGAAACGTATGCCCAGTCCATCAGTACACTAAACTCAGACCATCCAGGTTCCCTCGGGAAATCTGTATCCAGCTTTTCTCACACGAGTGCAGTGATGCATAAATCCTGCACGAATGACACACGGGGTCGTCTGGGTCGTTTGGGGGAGATTAAACACATTAAAACACAACTAAACGGGGTTTAAGGGCCACTTTCAATCATGTGTCTTGGGGTCTGAGTTACGACGACCATATTTTAAGAGGGAAACATTACGTGAACTTGAAACATACCAGCCCGTGTAAATACCAGATTATTTTCTCATGTAGGCCAGTAAGATGTTTCATTGATTCATTGCTGGATGGAATTAAGGAGGTGCCCGTTACACGTCACTACAACAAAACTCACTCAGTAAAGAAACCAGTGTTGTGATAAAATCATGTTTTACTTTCTGTATATTTGGTTTTCCTAAAGGAAATCATAACTCTTAGTAATAATTCTAATGACTTTCCTCATAAACTGGCTCAGATACATTTATCAGCTCACAATCTTTCCCAGTTCATCTTGAAAAAGAGAAAATAACAACGGGCCTGTGATCTTATAAGTGCACAATAAAAAGTTATAATATATTTTACATGTAAGACATATTCACCCCGCTGCTTTAAGACAAATGAAATATTAAAGCAGAGCAACAGCGACCTCAGGTGGAAGAAAGATCAAGTGCACGTCTTTTCTGTCTGCGGCACAATGCCAGCGGTTCTCAAACTGGGGGCTGCGGGACCCTACGGGGTCACCAGATGGCGCTAAGGGGGCCGCATAGAAATTTCTAGTTTAGGAAATTATTTTAAAACCTTTACTTGTATGCAATCGGGATTGTTCTTTGTAATATTTTATGTATTTAAAAAAATCGTAAGTTTGACAATGTTTTCATCATGAGTTTTCTTTTGGGGGGCCACAAATAGATTCACCTTAAACAGAGGGACCTCCTGCTGAAACAGTTTGAGAACCACTGATGTAAACTATACAGAGAATCTTATGTGCTAATGGTGAAATAAATCTAACGCCTGCGTCTTTTAAAATGATCTCAAGTCTGGCGGAAAACTCCCATTAAACATATAGCGTGACCCCTAAAGCTGCTGAGGTCATGTTTGCTCGTATCTATATTTCTCCTCGCCACCCGAGCCTCGTCACACGCGTTCATTTATACTGGAGCTCATTAACTGCTGATGGTAAACACGTGTCGACATCACGCGATAACTATTAAACAACACATGGAAGCGCCGCACGATCACGCGCGAGAGATGATGAAGGTCTTTTAGAAAGACGTGAAATGAGCAAAAAAATAAATATGAAGAGGAGAGTTGAGGACATTTATCAAAAATAAGCTTATTTATGAAAGACCAGATCATAGATATATAGATCAAAGGTATTTAGACAGTTTTTAGGCAGTTTCTGATTTTCCTCTGTGACTCTGAGTGAAAGTGTTATAAAAGTGAAAAAGGACATGACGTAACATGACGTTATGTGGGAATAACAAAACTCCTGAGAAAAACTCTTGTATCTTTGATGTATCTTTGCTGGTAAACCAGAATCACTGCGAGATCTAAAAACCCAGAGAACAAAACTGAGCACTGAGAAAACTTCCTATGATTATTGAAAAGCTGCAAGTCCTCATTAGCATATACATCAGTACTGATTAGTCTTGAATAAAAATGACCTCACATACTGTAATAATCACAACATGCTGATGTAACCAAAACCATCAGAAAACATTCATCAGAAAATGAAATGCTGCACACCTGCGAGCTGTCTTCCACACCTGCATGTCTTTAATTCACTGTGGGGACTCGTGAAGCCCAGCGCCAAAGAAAACACAAAAACAAGAGAAAATAAAGAGAAGTTCGACATTAACGTCACAGATTACAATTAACAACTGAAAACAGACGACCAGTGACGTCAGCAACAGCTGAGAAACGTTTCTGGCACAAAACTCAATGAAGTGAACGTAGACAAGAACCTTGACAGCATAAAGAGTCTCAGTGTGCAGCCGTTTGAACTGCACTGGGGCTCCATGCAAATCTGCATTTCCTGCAGTTAATAAATATTTTACATAATTATCATTGCGTTACACGGTGTTTATAGATACGTCATATATTAGGTAAACAGAAATGCTAGTGGCCCTAACATACATTTAATAAGAGCTCATCAAATCTCAAGGACTCACATCTGCAGAGCATGAATCATGTTTCACGAGGATCTTATACAAACAATAAACAAGAAACAGCATTGATCAGTTCATACAGGAAACTGATTCTGTAGCTGTTTCCTGCAGTATCCAAAAGCAGACTGTGACGTGTGTTCTTGACTGACAGATCAGCAAGATTAGTGAGTACAGCAGCGTTATCTTCATTTAAGTGCTCGTCTGGGGTTGATGACTCATCGGCGTTTGGTGGTGCTACCAACATGATTCATGCTTCTGCTCATGTGGGGAAAGTTCACGTTTGGAGTTCTGGCGGTCGGCCCGTAGAGTCCCAAGTTTCTTGCAGCAGCAGACCTTCTTGGTGTTTTGATGCAGGGGAAGGGAGAGAAGACCTGCTGTGGTTTTAGAGGTTCCCCTGCTAAGGTTGAGGAGCTTCTCCTCAGGGAACCACCACTTTCTGAGCTAGAAGAGTCTGAAGTTGGACGACAGGTGGAGGCGAGTGGAGATGGACTAGTGGGGTTGGGGTCTGAGCTTTGCTGGGGTTCTGGTGGTGGAGTTGGTGTTGGCTCTGGGTCATTTGAGTTGGGAGAAGTTGGTTCTGTTGAAGTTTCCAGTTCCAGAGAAGACATTTGGTTCTCTATCTGCTGGACCTCCTCTTCTCCAGAGCTGTGGTCCCGCAGAGAAACTTCTGAGCTTCCAGCAACTATGGTCACCTCTTTAGACATCTCCACCTTCTCCTGTTCTTCAAACACAGTCTGTTTTTCATCCTCTTTGGCTTCAAGCCTATCTTCCTCACTTTTTCCCTCCTCTGCTTCTTCAGGCACTCCATCAGTTTTGCTCACAGGAGTTTCAGTGTCCTCTAGTTCCAGAGAATCATCTAAGCCGAGCTGGGCCCGGGCTCTGGCAATGTTCCTTCGGTGGGTGCGCACATGTGTGCGCCAGGGGGAATGAAGCCTGGATCGGGTCATGAGGTTCTGGCTGGGGGTGGAGTGCGCTTGGGGCACAGAGCTCAGTTCTCCAGTATGGACGATACCATTTTTTGAGGACCTCTGAGAAGGCCTGGATCTCCTACCCAGGAAAAGATGGTTGACCACAGGGGAGGCACCAAGTTGGGAGGCAAGAATACTGGTGGCCGGACATTTATCTGTGAAGAATCAACATCAATAAATAAGAAAACAAGAAGATTGTTCATGTCAACTGTGTGTGCAACCATCTCACACCCATGTGATTTCTGCACGAAACAAACAACTAAACAAGACAAACTGTAGATTTTATTGTTTGGAAAGAGTTACTGATTAAATTGATTAAAAAAAGAATTAAATGTTTGTTGAAAGCGTCAGCATATACCGATCACCTGCAAAGCATGTTTGTGCACAAACAAATCACTCAGGTGAGAATTATCGTCACTCATCAGTTCAGCCGTCACCACAATGTTAGAAATGATCATGTGATTCCTGCATGAGCACCAGCAGACCCAACACCAATCTCATCCCCACTGCACCACACGCCCCAGCTGACATATCTGCTGCAGTCAGAGAAGACACACAGCGATCCATCAGTACCAGTGTGCTGCTGCTGCTGCTGCTGCTGCTGCTGCTGCGCTTTCCTGCCTTGATGAGATTCAATCGTTTCAGCTTCCACTGGAGGCCCTGAGAACACGTGACACATGCTAATACTGTACGACACCTGACCTGAACTCTGAACCCTGAACCCTGAACTCTGAACCCTGAACTCTGAACTCTWCTAGTGTGTGTCACWCTTCAGCCATCTGTTACTGCATTCAATAAAATATCACAGCGGCATTTGCAAACCAATGATAAGCTGTTTGTAAAATAAACCAAACGTAGCATATTATCTAATGCAGATACAGATATTCAGAATGACAGACTGTAAAATGTCATTTCAGTGGTGCTGTTACCTGTATGAATGAAGAGCAGACCGGCCTGCTGCTGCTGCTTCTGTTTAATGCGACAGTATTGTTTCTTCAGCGCGCTGATGTCTGTACTCATGCGCTCCAGCATCATGCTGTTGACTGCGGCCTGATGCTCCGCCCGCCCCATGCCCACCGCGCCTGGACTGAGTTCAGCCATGTTACTGCCGTCAGCGCTCGCCACTGATCTCTGATCTGCAGAGCGGATGGAAAAATACAGAAACACACACGATCCTGTATGAACACAGTGAGATGTGAGTGCCAGAAACCAACAGGTTTTACCATCAGAAACGAACCTTTGAGATGCTTTTGGTATCTCTGGATCTCAGGGGCCAGAAGTCCACCCAGAGGTCCCAGGCAGCCCAGAGCTGTAACAACGACATCTTCATCATCCATCTCAGCCTCATCCTCACTTTCCCATGCATGCAGCGCCTGACTATAAACATAAATAACAGAATATGGATACAAACAGTGTCCTTTCATCATCGCCTACCTCGTACTAGAATATTTGTTTTAGATAACTGTACACTAAGACAGAACACTCATTCTGTGTTTATGACTTTAACAGATGCGCTCTGTGCTGCAGGTGTCCTGCGCACCTGCTGTTAGCTCTGACAGGGGCGGGGAAGGGTGTGATGTTGTATGTGTATTTCTCCCTGAGCTCAGCCAGCTGCGGGAATGGAAAAGTTGCCATGGAGTAAACCATCTGTTGAGAGAAACACAGTGGCACGTAAAACACACACACACAAACACAGCAGATGCAGATCTTTAACCTGAACACACTGAAGACTGTTGATTTGACTCTGTTGAGAGACTCACCTGCATGAGTTCATCTGAGTCGATCAGGTTGTGTTCCAGCATTTCCTGCGTCAGGCAGCCCATAATACTATAAAACTCATCAGCCGTCTGACACTCTTCAATTCTCCTGTAACACATGAAACAAGGCTGTGAAATGAAGCTCCTGTCCATGAGATTTTTAATCATGCAGGTTTCTAAAGCTGAGAAGGTCTTTGGAATCTGGTCTGCAGTGCAACGCACTCTCTTGGACAGCTGACTGGTGAACTTACTCGCCCAGTTTGGCCCAGATGGCCAGAGCGACACGCAGCAGCATTTCAGAGCCCTCGAAAAACACCGAGTCCCAGATCTTCAGAATGGTGTGGTGGGGCAGACAGGTGGCGAACATGGTGAGGAACCACTGCATGGTGAAGACGTTTGTGAGCGGAGGCTCATAGCTGCCTGAAATCACACAGACAGTCAGAGAGTATTTTACACGTGCACATAATGCAGTACATGCACCTCTATATAACAAACCTCGTCCTTCCCGATTGGCTACTTTCTGTAGATGATGAAGATGCTGAGAGAGGTCTGGAAGCTGCAGTCGCAGCAGATCTCTGAACACGGCCATGTCCACTGACAGCGCGCGCAAGTTATTAGCAAAATAACTGTCAGGAAGCACCTTATCAATCAAATATATCATCACCTGTACAGAAAACACAGCGCATGTGTCATAACAACTGAGATTCGAGGTAAATCTGCGGAGGCGATAGAAACGCAGTCAAACCTTCAATGCATCTCCTTCATTCCCCTCAGTCACCTCCAGGATGAGTGCGGCCAGAACGTTAAACCCCTGGCAGTAGCCCACAGTCTTGTTCCAGCGGGCGTACGCCAGCAGAACGCGCTTTAACATCACGCGGTCCTGCTCCCCCTCCTGGCCACAGTAGGAACTGCAGCCTGTCCGGTGCAAGTCCTACAGAAGCATGTCTGATACCTTCAACCTCAGAGCGCATGTTTTTAAAACGTTTTATAAATGAATGGGATATTTACTTTGAGATTGGACTCTGAGCAGCTGTGCGCACCTGTCTTTAAATCACTGTTCTTATACAAGCAGCGCACACAGACAAACACGCATTCACTGTTCCGTGATCAGTTATCAGTGACGCATACACTAAAACAAACATCCTGCTGCAGCATTTAACCTTTTCATCTCACTGAGTCCATTTTATCCCATTAAAACCAGTGACACGCAAACTCTTTAAAGCAATTGTTCATTTGTGGCCTCATGACATCATATTGACACACAAGCCTTGTGATTCGTCCTGTTTAAAATTTAATTTAAAATGTAATATTCCAAATGCCAAAATATCACATTCTAGCTGATGTGTATGACTTCATACATTTTGTATGCAGTGATATAAAATGGAGCAGAACAATTCAAGTGTTCCAGCCATCTGAAATGATGCTGCTACAATAAAAACAATCATACATGTACCTTGACTATCTGTATTCCCAGCGAGTCATCGTCTGGATTACTGCGCTCATTGAAGGCAAACCTCATGGTTTTCTCCCAGTCTATAGAGATGCTGTGCAGGTACTGATCCGCTAATGTCAGCCACACCTGCATCAAACAAACAATAACATACATCACACACGTGGCAGAAAACGACACAGTTATTACAAGCACTGCGTTACACATGTGCGCAAATAAACCCATAATAAAGCTGTGCAAGGGCAGAAACAGAGACACGTCCAGCCCTCGTACCCTCTTCCTCCATTCTTTGGGGATGCCAGCTGGGAGCCGGGCCACGGCTTTCAGAGCATCATACCACTGAAGAAGAAACATAAGAAACGTCATTAACAGGCGCGTTAGGAACACACACACAGCAGTGCAAGTCTCACACATACTTGTTGAAAACCGTTCTTGCCGAGCGATGGTTCAATGGTGAACTTTAATCTGGTGTCCACCCCTGCAGACAGAAACAGTGAAGATGAGTCACACAGGAACAACCATACACACCTGATCTGACCATAGAGCTGCATGTGTCTCATTAACAGATCAACTGAATGAATCAACACTGTGCGTGAAAACAAGTTCATACATGAGTACAGCTTGTTTTTATCGTAGGCTGGGTTATCTTCAGCACTGCCAGAAATAAATACTAGAAAAGCGACAGAAATTACGAGAAGGATCTTTTTATTTATTGCGTATGGTGTAGTTGATAACCGTCGCTGTCCGCCCGCCGTGGTGCTGAACCGCCGCTTCCTGCTCGAGATTCATCCGGATAATCGACACCGTTAGCAGTTAGCAAACTGTCCTGCATTTCACTTTCCATCCTGTTTAGACGTCCTACTCATACCTAATGTGCTCATACCTTCAAAACGGACGTGTTTTTACTGTGGGAATCATTGCTAAATCCTGTTGCACAGCACAAACACATCTAGCGAACCAACGCGATCGCGCCTGTGAAACGACAGCAGTTTTCCTGCCACTTACCGCTTCTGGCTCATATTCATGAATAAATACCAACCTGAGTCCATTTCTGTTACAGATTCGCGCTATAAATGACACACAGCAACAGAAACGGCAACCATTTCAGTCTCTGTTTCGTTCACTCCTCAGCCGGGACTGTGTCGGATTAAACTACACGATTACAATCATCTCTCGAGTCCTCCTACCGTACCCATGTTACATTACACATCCCAAACATGTGCCGAGCAACTGGAGTATGATGTGACACTTATTTGCTGATTATTATTATTACGTAGACCATTTAAACTTTGAGCATGCATATAAAGCAAAGTCCACCGTTCTGCTGCAGTGTTAATAAACAAACACCTGAGCCCATCATCTGATGAATCGTGTTTGCTGGATGGTACATTCACCTGGCTCTAGGGTGCACAACAGACGCGGTGCCCTTCTGGCAATGCCGTTGCGTTTCTTCAGCACATTACTGATAATATTCCCGACCCCTCCACCGGCACTCTGCCGCTTCACGCAACACCGCGATCTCTTAGCCGAACCGAACCTTTCCTGCTTCATCTGGAGCTGACGAGGTCCGTTTGCTCTCCTCTTAGAAATATAAACCGCATAACACCTCACGCCTTAGTCTTTCTCTCCTCTGACCATTTAATACGATCTCATCGCTAGAAATTTCATCTGAGAAATATCATCAGCTAATAGATCGGCGAACTGATCAATAAATCAAGATGTCCTGATCGAAATGTAAGCAGCCATCCTCGTATGCCAAAATAACAAGGTATATTGTATAGTCAACGAGACAATCTTCAAATAATAAGAACGATAAACGTTATCCAAATAACACGGAGGATGTGAGAGGCTGAACACCGCGGTGATGCGCGTGTCTACACCCACAGATGAGCGTCATATGGGCTGTTGAGCGGGAGGAGCGACCGGCGGAGCTCTGGAGGATGGGCTGCAAATAAATGAGGGAATATTATACTGAGAACTGAGGTGTCGACATCTACACTCTAAAAAGTAATTAATGGGACCTTTTGCCATTACTTAAATATATATGTTGTTGTAAAATGAAAAATCAAGTTCATAAATACTGTTA
>JAZGTI010017793.1:0-11999 GCA_036877585.1 Botia kubotai | reverse complement strand
TCATCATTTATGTTGCTGTTCTGCATTGGCAGAGGCACAAAACTCCTAAAATGGCCTTCATTTACCATGGCAGCAGGAAAGCTAACTACTGAAGTTAAAATAAAACAATGAATATAATCAACAAAAATAAATCCTCAGGGCCCCTTCACACCGCAAATTCAACATACGATGAAGCAACAAAAATCAGCAGGTTTACATTGCTATATTTAAAGCTTAAAACCACAGACAACAATGGCCATACATAAACATTCTACATAAAGTACGTGCATGTGACTGACCCAAACCAGCATTGAAACAGTAAATGCTGACGGTTTCCAGCTGTTTGCTGGATCACACTAAAAGCCAGACTAGTTTTTATTAGAGTTTAGCCAATAATATTTCAGATCTGACAGACGCCCACCCAAGAGTTACCTGATAAATCAGAGCCCTGACAGATTAACTAGCGCACAGAAAAAGATTAGTGATCCCCTTTCAAAAGAATGCTAACACACATATTTTATCATATACCATAACAATTATAGCAGCAAATCCCTCAGCCTGTTCTGTTCATCTTAATTCATGTTGACCTGGTTAGGATCTGTGAGTCTGGGAAAGAGCTGTAATTTTCAACCACGCTGCTGTGAAATACATAAAATGACCTACATCCATGAATAAATGAGCTATAAGAGGCGAATGTTCTAGGCTTGCTTTCCATGCTTGTCCCATCACGAGCCAGGAAACATGAGAAAACAACACACTGACCAATAATTCAATAATAAATACAAATTACAATGTGCCATTATGTGTTGGACAGTGAGGTTGTGAAGACCACCAGAAGGTCTTTTGAGACGTGATGATCAGTGTATTCATCCCTCTTTATCTCTAGCTCTCTTTTATTTCTCTTTCTCTCATGTGCATGTGCGATGTATTTTGTGTTGTGGGGAGCGTTCCAGCAGTCAGATGTAATGAGGGCAGAACTCACTGACTGGTTAGCTTCTCAATCTTCCATGTTTTCATCCATTATGAATGCTAACATGGTAGATTCACTGCTGCAACGAGAGGGAGAGAGAAACTGACAGAATGATGGAGCAGACCAAGAGAAGTGATTTTAAAAATGTGCATAAATAATTGAGACAAATTCTAACTAAATATGAATAGAATATAAAAGATATAAACCTAACAGACCACTCAGATCATTAGGAACGAGCAAGGGTGCACACAAAACAAGGGCAGTACATGTTTAGCTATCAAACTCATCTGTTGAGCATGAGCACTGTGCTGTCCGAACTGATTGTATTTTATGTAGAACTATTTTCTACTCGTTTTAATTAAATCAATTTTAATTCCCTACTTAAATTATTGTTTTGATTATTCTTTTTTATTGATTATTTACTTTCTTTTATGTAAAGCACTTTGAATTACCATTGTGTATGAAATGTGCTATATAGATACATTTCATAAAAATGTAATACAGGCAAAAATATTAAATATCGTTGCTCATCAGGCATCGGCCATAAACAAACTTGTACAATCTCCAAATAAAAATGCAGCTAGTTTTATCCACAGACATCAAAGGCACATAAACAGAGTAAGCGAAACGTCTCTGAACCCCCTTTGAAGACACTTAAACACCCGCAGCGTCCTTCATCTGCAGAGCACCAGTGGAGTGTTGCATTTAATGCGTTTGTATTAATATGAGTGATAATTACGAAATCCGCAGTGCTGCTGGGGGTGGGGGAGCAGCCGAGACACAGAAAGAAACGACGAGTACAAACCACAAGTTTGTATACGTCTACGTCCTTCACGCACTTGAGTGGTGCATGAGTTTACAGAACAAAAAGCCTAGCTGCAAGGCACGCAGACGAAGAAACCAGCTACTGTGCAGACTCTTAGAAAAGAAACAGATGTAGCTGCAGAGCAACTGCAAGACACGCTAATGCGAGTGTGATTCCTAAAGCTGGATAATCAGAGGAGGAAACAGCAGCCAGATCACAGTCCCCAGTGAGGAAGAGAGCATGGCGGACATCCAATTAAAACTTCCAATTAAGCGCACCAGAAAGCATTTTTCAATATAGAGATCAAACCGCTGATAACTGTGAGACTGAGCGTGCTAAAGACACAGCGCTACGACTCGCAGAACAAACACTTCTGCGCCTCTTTCAGTCATCTGTGACAACTAAAGCATTAGTTCACTTCTGAGGTGGATGGACAGCATTTATTACGCTAGTATGTCAGATAAAGATCTAATAATAATCCATGCTGCCACGCTAATTATGTGCAAAGTGATGGTTAATCGTTTGTAATGCAAAATTACACACAACAGAGACGATTATTCCTCATTTAGTACTTCTAATAAGCACACATTTGTGTTACACCCTAAAACGTTTTGCGATTTGACTGCTACAAAAGTGGGGGGAAATTATCTTTACAGTGGGGTCTCTTAAAACAATTTCTAAGCCAAGCTCATTTCTATTTATGACCGAACGTAATACCCCTTGAGGAGCTCTAGTGAGGGTGATGTCATACCCTACAGACAGTGCGCTAAAAACAGAAACCCTGTTGAATAGCCTCTGATTTAATCCAGTCACACACACACACTCCCCCTGCAGTCACACACACACACACACACACACACACTTGGCTTATGTCAGTGGCAGGTTTGACTGTGTAGTCCAGGTAGCTGGAGTTTCTGTATGTCTTTCTACCACATTCAAGCTGCCATTTTGAATAACACACAGAGATTGTGTCTGTTTGCCATTGGCTGTCTGTTCACTTGTCTGTCGATGTCTATCCCTACGGTAACGCAAAACATCAAAATCAGCCAATCAGCTTTCACAACTTCTTATGAATAAAATTCCTTCATTTTTACATTTCATTAGCACTTTTGGTTGCCAGTTGGCATTAAATCACTTGTGTGGCCATCAATAAACCAGAGATCACGTCTGTATCAAACTGCAGGGTTTTATCATTTTGACATGCATGCAATAATGACTCTGAAATTCAATAACAGGCCACCGCAAAGCTGCAGCGCCGGTGACATGCATTAATTGCGACATGGAAACAATATTGATCTAACAGCACTTCCTGCTTTACAGGAATCTTGTAATGATATTCACCGATTCCTCATTCCCACATTCAACACACATACAGATGTTAGGTTTCTATGCTTTGTGGGGACTTTCCATAGACATAGTAGTTTTTTTTACTGTACAAGCTGAATATTGTATTCCTTAACCCTCACCCTACCCTAAACCCAACCCTCACAGAACCCTCACAGAACCCTCACAGAACCCTCACATTTTTACATTTGCTAAAAAAGCATCATTTAGTATCTTTAATGATCAATTTTCCCTGGTGGGGACCACTGCCTGGTTCCCACAATGCAGCTGTGTGACTTTTACCATTGTTGTGGGACATCCGGTCCCCACAAGACCACACACACACACACACACATACACATACACACACAAAACATGCAGGTCCCCCAAAACACAAAGAGAGAGAGAGAGAGATTGTGTGTGTGATAAAAGGTATGTTAAACGAATGTTATGTTAACGTATATAACTTTAACATAAAGTGGAGTGAGAGAGAGAGAGGGAGAGAGAGAGAGGATGTGTTTACAGTGGCAGTGAGATGATCTATGGCTTTGAGCTGCAGATGTGTTGTGGAGCCAGAATGAAATGTTTAATGAAAAATAACACGCAGGAGCCTCACTGTCTGCACAAAAAACTGAAGAAGACAACAAGACACGAGACCCTGCCAAGAATCTGTCCCTCTCCTCCCTAAACAGACCTTACATAATCCTGAATCCTGACTACAACCAACCAGAGGCGGCGTTTAAATGCGAGCGGGGTTGTAAATGCACCTCCTGTCAGAGGAAATCTAGTGGTGCTTCTGATAAGCCCCTCACACAGAAGCAGGTGTTGATCTTCTGAGTAAATCCCACACTGAGAGACGCTCAGTTCATAAACTCACCAGACATGCTGCAATGCAAAAAACAGCCTGCGTGTGCCTTCAGATCTGCATGAGTTCTTTTCTCAATGCATGTCAGATCTGCAAACATCTCCATGTTAGTGTTCTCCTAACAATCAACAAAACTGACCAATTACAGCGTTCAGATTTTAGTTAGCATATCAAACGTAGTCAAGCTTACTCTAAAAACATCTATCTGGTTCTATCTTCTCTCAAGAAAGCAGTTGCTGCTTTTCATTATTAGTGTAGGACATCTTCTACAAAAAAACAAGGTCACTGAATTATGTGCTGACCCATCGACGGGCTCACCTGTACATGTATTAGTTCATTACAAACCCACACTGCCTGTGACAGGTCTGCTCTAGTCCTTGAAAGAAAACCAACGTCAAAGTCTGAACTCCTGCCAAGTCATCTACATGTGGTCCTGAAGGTCCAGCTAAGAGCTTTTCAAGGGCTACCCTAAAGGCAGAGACACGGTACACATTCATACTCCAGACTCCCGTGAAGAGTCAAATTACATTAAACTCAGGCGCTCTTTGGAAACTGGAGAACTTTTCTTAGCTGGGTAAACAGAGGCCGAGGTGGTTTCATACTTGTGCTGTGGAACTGTGGTATAAAATCATTCAAAGGTAAATAAATAGTTTTTTGGCTCAGAGGATGGAATATTTCCATTAAAACGTGGACAATTATGCTGCCAGTCAGACCTGAGGGAGAGTGGCGGGGAAACATTAGCATTTCAACGTGCATCTATTTACTGCACGCTAACTGCAGCCGCACCGTCGCAGGCTGCATGCAGCTGCTCTACACCACAAACAACATCCTGCAATGGGCCTGAAACAGAGCAGCAACAATCGAACAATCGCACCACCAGTGTGCTCAGTTTAAGCAGTGAACTGAACAGCGCTGCTCGATTATTCAGTGTGTTTGAGTCTAAATGTGTCATAACTGCTCTGCGTTTAAGAGTTTTATTTGCTCAAACAGCACCTGAACTGCATGAGAGGGGCTATTCAGAACAAGAGCTCTTTCCTGAAGGACGTCAGCGCCCCCTCGTCCCATTAACTAAAATAACTTCATATTGTGTTCAGTAAGAACCCTGGGGTCAGTCTGTCACCTCGTTTACACGCAGCACTTGACAGGGCCCGCTCTGAATTTGCGAGGTGCACCATGTTAATGGTTGCCGTGGCAACAAATTAGGAACCCTCTTTTTCGCCTCTGTATTCACCATAATAAAAGCATTTTGTTCAAGAGCATTGACTCCTCGCTGCTGTAATTACATGACAGCGCTGTGGCTGCAGGAGTGTCTAATCACATTCTGACTGAGAGCTGGACCTCAAAAAGCACGCGAGACAGACCTGACTGTGTGCGAGTGAGGGATGTGTTCTGCTATCACAGCTAGTCTGAGGAGATGTGGTTGATCCCCATCAGTCTACTGAAGAGAGAGAGAGAGACTTGTTGAGGACAGAAAACAGATGGCCAGGTTTGGATTGGTGTCTCATGTTTGTCACCTTCTCTCAGCTCTGCTCAGGAATAACAAGTGGCCACTTTTTACAGCCATTATAAACGCCGTGAGGAGAAGGACACACAGAGGCTGTTACTGCTGCTTTCCCACACCACTGATCTGGTGGCTCTCGCTGACTGTGCTTCTGGGTAACACAAGAGGGGGATTGAAAACTGTGAGCAGAGGGCAAAGGTCACATGACCCCACATACTCACGTGACTGCACCAGGAATGCGGGGTACAGGCGAGCAGTTAGCTTCAGCTCAAACAGGCCTGGTTCATCCCCTTCTGAAGGGTCCCTAAGGTGTCGGAATGAGACCAGAGACAGAACAGAGATAGCGCTGTCTACTAATCAAACGGCCAACAGTTTTAGAAACACTGGGTTACTGTAGGTGTTCGACCGTGTGCACATAAAGAACAGACAGAGTTTTATAAGTCTTATAACTGACACTACACAGTGGTGAATCATAAAACTCTATACCAATGCTTAACCAAATCTTCCCCTACCCAACCTCTGACCTCTTGCCCTCCCCAAAACGGTTTCTTATTCGCTCCTCAGGCATGTGAAAATCTGCAGGAGGGGTCACAGATTAAAGGTCAAGCAGCTGGTAAACCGTGCCACATTCCTTCAGCTCTGCTGAGAAACAAACGTGTCAGAATGGCTGAGAAACTCTCTGCATGGCTGTGGAAAATGAGGTCATTTCACCAAACAGGACTGATGCATTTCACTGTTTACACACAGTAATGAGCAACAGCACTGACAACAACATTGCGTGCTACAAACGACCCCGGAGGCCCCCTCGAACCCTTGCTCCCGTCAGGCCTTTATAACAGAGTATCAGGAGATAAGTCAGCCCGGTGCTGTGTGAGGTGTTGCCAGTGTGAACGCAAAGAGGCTCCTTCTCTTCTTCATCTCTAAAGAGATCTGACAGGTCCTCCAAGCTGCGAGACATCACCTCTCACTACAGCTCGACTCAGTGGTGGCGCGTCAGCTGCCCCGAGGCCCCCAGCTCGTCCAGATGGGTCCGAGCGGTCAAAGAAATGACACACATCTACAGAAAGCACAGGTAAGAAAACGACAGCACTACACCAGCAGGGAACTGTGTCCTCCTCAGTACCCCTCCATCAACAGCACTCCATCCACTCATGGAACAATGGTCTCAAATAAGGAAAGAAAAACGAGCAGAGTTAATCTTTCCTCCGGAGAAAGCATGCTTGGGTCAAGCCGATAAATCCATCTCTCTGATTGGTTAACGGATGGAGGAAATCGACATTTTCCTGCAAGAAAGAAGGACTGATGCCACAACAATCAATGTTTCATTACTGTAACACTCAGCTGTACTGACCGAAACATCTAATCTGGCTCGGTGACTAGTTAACAAATGCTGAAGTTTCTGAAAGCTCTCATGAGCTCCACAATCAGATACAAACAAATAGTCCTCTAACCTAATACCAATAATTCAAGCCATTCTGACAGAGCACAAGAAAGCGAGGACTCCTGGTGAGGGAGTCCCAGCTGCTTTGTGTAGGTCTGGTTAGTGCTGCAGAGAGAGGGGGAGAATCACAGGTGAGGAATCTGAAGAGTTTAAATTAAGAAGCTGTGACACTTTTCTCTCTGGTCTAACCACCAGCTGCTGAACATCTGCTGCTTTCAGAGGAGAAACACATCAAGATAACGTCTAACTGCACTTCCTAAAATCTTAAAACAAAAAACAACAACTCATTGTGACTTTGACTCATGTTTTCTGTCTGTGTTTTGGCAGACTTCACATGCCGTCTTAAATTACGGCTGCATCAGACAGGTTTGTGTCTAAACTGAGTTTCCACACATTTCCATTATCTGTTCCTCAGAGCGATGGTGGAGGAACAGTGTGCACTTAAAATGTGCAGGAGATCTCTGGAGCATTCTGGAGCAGTATCTGAGAGTGATCGTGTCGAAACGTTTCAGGGGGTACTTAAAAGAGAAGGAAGGTTCTTCCAGAATGAATTAAATGAATTTACACTGGAAGAACAAAACGTCTGCCATTTTAAAGATGGTTTCCCTCATGTGCATGCAAAAAACTGGACATCCATTGAAAGAGTGACCACTGAAAGAATTCAACATTCACATGATGTGCAACCAGTAATCTTCAAAAAAAAAACTTTAATTATACCTCATAGACTGTCACGACACATGGAGGGCATGTTAAACGAGGCAAAATACTTGTATTTAGTTACAGTAAGTAATGTGTGCACTGCATTCATGAAATATCTTCTACATTGACCAAAATATGTATCATACAAAACCTTTTGTGGTATTTCTGTGGTATTTTTGAAACACACTCCTAAAGAAAGCAAACACCCAAATGGCAGGAGAATCTTAAATATAACTTCTGCCAGACTGCAAATTATGGGGGGGTTTGACTCAGCAAATTTAGACTCCACCCCTCAAGGAAAGATGAGGCGAGTCTTAAATATACCTATAAAGACACAATAACATCAGATCTGTGTAACAGTTCAAGTTGTTTATTCTTCACAGCAGTAAGACTGAATGGAGAGCAAATGGAAATGTTTCCTGCGTCTACACAAAATCTCTCAGATCTGTTCACTGATCTGTCTCGTCAATATCACAAACCTCAATATAGCATAGAACACCTATATACATAAAAATATAAGTATAAAAATATAACACACCTATATAAAACCCACTTCATGTCATCGTGGAATAGCTGCATTCTGTCCAGTCAGTGGACACAATCATGTCCTGGCAGGCCAGCATTCCACAGATCAGATAAATAACTGCTCTAAATGCTTTTTTAATAAGTGTGGAAGAGAAACTGCTGCGCCAGCCTCTGAGTCTGGCTTCCCTTTACACCAGTAACAATTAGTCAGCTAATAAACTTCCGCTGTGAGCGAAAATCTTCTCTATATGACAGAGGCAGTATGACTGCAGCATCACCACTGTTGCATGCATGTACCCTTGGAGAAAGGACCTACATTAACCCTATAAGAGCAGGTTAATGTATGGAGAGCTTTTACAGCCAGTCATAATTTCATTGCCCTGACAATTTCAGCTCATTTGCCATTTCACCCTCTGCCTGTGAGGGTACAGATAGAGGGGTCAATGTCAAACAGCCCGTGCTGTAGTCCATTTAGACCGACGCATGATAGGGACAGCCTCACTTGAGTCACACTAGCCTAGTGTTCTGCTACCTGAGCCAGACCGGTAATTTTGAAAATATATCTTTGCTAATGGGTGATGTCACTGATCCTATGCAAGCACGATATGCCACTCAAACTTTCTACCATTAGCTAGTTAAGAGTCTCTCTTTGCATGTAGTGCAGATCGAGCGACCCAGACCATCACCCAGACCAATGGTGGTCTAATTCAATTAGACCACCATTTCATGTTGACTAATTGAATTGAATCATGGTAATTCAGAGCAGGTAGACTACAGCTGGGCGCTGCAGGTGCTGTTTGGAGAAGAGCAGTTAACACTTGGGGAAACGCCTGGAGTCCAGCAGTGGTGAAAACAAAGACAACTGGCATGTACTGGCAGAAGAAACGAAGAGAAAAACAAGAAGAAAAGATTAAATGAAGGCCTCATGAAAAACCCAAATTCCTCCTGTTTCTGTAGCGTCTCTTTCATCTCCACGCAAGCCAACGGCTAAAAACAGTCAGACTGGGAAAACATGCTTAGCTTGAGAAGTGTGGAGAACCTGCTCTGACACTGAGATGATGGGCTGCAAGCAGAAACATCACAGCATGTTGAGTGGAGGAGCTTCCTGCATTGTTTCAAATCATACTCTTGAACATTTAGTATTGTTCTAAACCTTTAGAAGTGTTATTGGTTAGTGGTATGAATTTATGTTATACTCAGAAACAACTTCGCTATACATGCTAGGCTGCGCTGGAGCATGCGACACCAGCAACACTGTGATGTCAACACAAAAGATTGATTTTAGACTCTTGTGAATAAATGCAGAAGCTCCGCCTACATGTCAGGACTGCCTCAGTCAGTGTTCAGTCAAAGGTCATGCCAGCTGGCATTCTCCATGGCAACTACCGAAAAGGTTCACCCCAAAAGGGCAGCTTCTAACCCCACCATCGACAGCTACTCCATCATGGAGTAATCCTGCCATCATTTATAACCCCAAACCTTGTTCACACACACGCTCGCAGTCCATTACAACTTCCTGTCCTCCATCTGAGTGTCTGAAGTTTGAGTGGCATGCACTGGGCATGAATGAGCACCTCAAAGCTTTAGGGAAGAGTTGTATGTATTTATAGACAGGGCTGGCAGTTGGCAGTACAGCTGAAGGGGCGTCTGGAATAAAAATCAGGGCTGTCCTGAAGGAACTCTAGTGCCTGCTGGGAGACAGAAACATAACCTAAGCCAGCCAGACCCCAAACTGATTAATGACATGACGCTGCAACTCAACAAACATGAGCAAAGAATCATCCAGTCGGGATAGAAGCCGCTGAGAAATGTTGAGTTTTGTAACAGATACATGCAGGACTAAATAACATCCGCATGTTTGCGGTTTCAAGAAATTCTGGCAAGTCAATGCAATCAATTATCTGCAATGACATGCACAGATTAATCATGCAGAATAAGCCCAGAAACATGCATGAGGAAAGCGAACCGTTTTGATTTCATGTTGACTAAGGGTTTGGAAGTGGCCTCTAAGTCTTACAGTACTGTGTGTGATTAATCACCCTGGATACAGTCATACATTACGAGTTTATCTGCATCAGACCGCATGCAAGGCGATTCATCAGACAGCACGCTCTTGGATGTGATTAAAAGTAGTTCCCTGGGTAACTGGATGCATTTGTATGCGAGTGCTAAAGCCACTTACGTGACGACACTGTATACTTATACGCACACGTAAGCGCACACACTCTCACACGTATGGTCACACATGCATACTCACACACGCAACTCTAATATCAAAGGGTTATTTATCATCTAGTGTCCACTTCAGCTCATTATAACAATCCTGATGCAGGAAAGACAGAACAGGCCAAACGAGTTAGCATAAGCCATTTACAAAATAACTAACAACACGCAACAGGTGAAGGTTTGAAAACATGATTAAAGATGATATAGTTAAACAAGACAACATCAGCACACACACAAGCACAAGCCTGTGCAACATCATCTCCTCAACAACATAAAAATCACTTCTTTAAAAGTAATTTATTTCCCGCACTGCACTGATATCTGTCTTCATGCCTGTTAAACCAGAATCATTTCTCTCCTCCTAACTGAATTCACTCCTGTTACTATTTTTCATCTCGAGCGTCGTCCAAGAATCAAGAGGAAACCTCACATCGGGTTGTGCAAGAGCCGAGCGCATGAGCTGTGATCCAAATGCAAAACAAAGAAAAACAAGGTGAGCAGAGTGCATGAAAATCAATAGCTCTCCTCCAGAACCGATCCACTGCACATCCAGTCAAAACCGCTCTGCTCTAAATTTTAAAAGCCTTTCAGAAAAAGGACAAGTCATTTATCTATACAGCTCAAAATGTTTGTGTAAAAAACATGCCCCTGTGCCACACATGTACAAACAAACGCCCAGATTTACAAAAACTTCGCTCTTTAAAGGAATCATGGCAACTCATTTCCCAATTAGTTCAGCTAATGCCAGCCGTGTACAACAATCGCCCGCAGAGGGGCGGTTAGAAGTCCCCACACTGCTTCCCAAAGCTGTTAGAAGTTTCCAGCACAGACTGAGATGTCCCACATGACACATGCTTCTCACAACATGCAAACCAACATCAAACGCTCAATCCTTGCATGAGAAGAAACAGAGAAGGGCCACATGAAAGCCACTTAACAGCAGGAAACATACTTTGTGTGGTTCTTTACTGGACTTTGAAAGTGTGCAGAGAATCTTTACGGAGTTCATCACAGCTAACAGAGAAATTATTCACCAGTCACTTACATGCTAACAATATTAGCTCGTGCAAATTACGAGCATGCCACCCTCGACTTTCAAACACGTTATCAAAGCCTCTCTGTTACGCTGATCTCATAAATCTGTTGTTTAGGTTTTTAGCTAAACGAATCTTAAGCGAATGAAGTTTTCAGGATGTGCCTGACTTTACTGAAACTGAACATTGTTGTAAGGTAACTGCTAATGTTTTTCTGTTTTCTTAATCATGTATATCTCAACATTTTAACGACAGCTGGAGTAAAAGCATTCTCATCTCTGATATGTGCTCTGCACTCAGTGCCAGTTCAGATGTGACACACACGGCTTAAATACCAAACAAACACTAAACACTCCTTAACACTGAAACATGCTGCCAACAACAAAGAACACCTTAGCAACCCCATAGCAACACCCTGGCAGCATGCCACACATCATTTAGATATGTGCTTTAAAACATATTTAAAATATTGTACAGTTTAGCAGCAATGTAAAATCTGTAGTTTCTTTTTTTCACCCTTTCATTCTGTTTAGTTCAGAAATATGTGCATCATGTGCCTGTATCTCCTCCTTATTCCACACGCTCCGGAACTCCCCGCCAGCATGCACTCTGTCACCCGCGCACACATGCA
>JAZGTI010017792.1:0-12000 GCA_036877585.1 Botia kubotai | reverse complement strand
AATTTTTACACTGTTTTTTACCTGTGCACAGAGAGCGCACACAACCTCCCTCAGATTAGCCCCAAACTCAGTGGACCTCTTTATGAGGGAGCATTAGAGTAAAAGGTCCCACTACCCTCATATAAGTTATCACTGAGCTAGGATTACTCTCTGGGTTCGGTTTTAAACAATCACTCATCATGATGCTTCATTAACACCTGCCGTATGGCCCACGGCGCTCAGCTGGGCGGCACTGCACGAGAGGCGTCCGTTAACTCCATCGCCGGGCATGCTGTGTCTTTTTAATTGAAAAAGAGGAAAGTAACTCTGTTATCTGGATGCGGTGGATAGCAGATGTTTAGTGTTTCTAAAGCAGGTCAGATGTAGCTCGAACGCACACGGATCTTCGCTCAGTAATTTGGCTAATTATTTTCTTAAAGTAATGACCTGTGTCTTTTCACACAATATGCGCGGTGCTAGTGGACACATATGGAGGAAAGATTTATGAGTCTTGCCTGAGGATCTACTACACACACTGTTTAGAGAAGCTAACGCTGGTTTGGAATGTTGCCAGAGTCATTTTCTCCCACCTCCTTCATTTGTGTTGGCTTTCAGAGTTTTACTTCCATATTTGCCTGGGAAATTATTTAAAGCTTACATTTTAATTTTTACTGCGGAGCATTTTATGCTTTGAAGTCACCATGAAATCAAAATATACTATCCTTATTTGTGTGAAATATCGCAGTGTTTATTATAAATAATTTATCCCTCACATCATTATTTTTTTTATTTATGTGCTCTCGTAAATTTTAATCAAAATCTAAAAAGGTTTTTCACCTCTGGAATGGCAGACGCTCTCTGATGATGTCAGTCTGTTAGCTTGGGTGGAGTCTGAGCTGTTAACCACTCCTCTTCAATTATCAGTCTGTTGCAAACTTTGAAACTCCCACTTTTCTAGGGGGAAAACAAGCCACGCCCTCTATTTTTATGTTTGACTTTGAATTGTCAAAATCTCGAGAACAGTTGCCACTTCCTGTTCATACAGACCTTAATCTTTTTATCGTGATCCAGTAATTTACCTGGTTCTCTCTCTCTCTCTCTCTCTCTCTCTGTACAGTGTGTCCAGGCACTGATAACAAGCTCAGCACCCTGTCTGATCTGGAGCAGCAGTACCGAACTCTCCGTAAGTTCTATGAGAACTGTGAGGTGGTCATGGGTAATCTGGAGATCACCAGTATCGAACGCAACCGCAACCTGTCTTTCCTCAAGGTGAGTTCATACCGAGAAGTTATAACTCAAGCAATGAATCTCATGTTGTATTGTGCAACAATATGTAATATGTAGTGCCAGCGCACCTCAAAATAACTCATTATTTCAAATGTGCATTAAATTAAATCTTTCTGTTGAACAAACAGTATTTATATCCCACAATGGCTTGTTTTCATTCATATCAAATGAAATCTGGCATCCACTTTGACTCAAGTCTGTTACCTCACCTATAGACAGAAGATTTCTAAGAGTTCCATTTTCTATTTGACTGTCTATTGGCTAATTAGAGCGCTATAATGAAAACTTCCTGTTTCAATCAACTCTTTACATCATTAGTTAACACAACAAGTCATTTGTGCAGTAGATAGGAAGTAAGTGAGGCATAGCGTACAACTGGTTGATCATTAAACCCAGACTTGTGTATATGCAAGATGTCGCTTACATTGTGTGTAACAAGATCACAGAATCAAAGGTCATCAGCTTCCACCTCTAAACGTGTTGCCAAATGCTAAACTTTCTGCTGGAAGGAACGGCTGGGCAAATAAACACACACAGAGGTTACGGGCAGCAGCCTGTCAACACAACATTTTATTGGAACCTGAGATTTGGCTAAAACTGAAGTCTGATTTTAATTAATGTTCTCATATAAACACTGAAAACTCTGTGTTTTGCAAAGAAACAAGCCATTTTCTTATTATTAGCCCTGATCAAACAACATCTTATGCCAGTTTGGACCATCTTTAGTTCCAAGATCTGGTCTGGCACAAGCTGGTTTAGTTAATTATTTTTGCAGGTACACTGGCTTTTCTTTAAAGCTGACACTTCGAACGTGACAGCTCAAATTATTAATCATTATTATAAACTTACTGTTGTGAATCAGGGTAAGATAAGGAGATCGTGTTGAACACTGATCTGTTTTTTTTTAACAAAACAAGTTACGGATTGCAGCTTTAAATAACTGTATATTTGTTTCTGTAGAATGCTGTCTATTATATATTGGTTATATTTGGATGTGTTTGTTTTTGTACACATTTGATCAGCTAACAAATAGGAGTTGCAATACAGTATGTTGAAATCAGCAACATTCATTTGTTCGCAATGCTTAATCTCGTATTGTGTTGATCTCTGTGGAAGCTCTGCTCTGCTGCAGTACTGTTGCTTTAGGGGTTTCTTTTTGGTTGGCCAACTAAAACATTAAACTCATCAGTGTCAAACTTCATCAGACATACTTCATATTTCACTTCATTTCATGCCCAAAGCTGCACACTGGGTTTGATTTTAATTGGCCGACCAAAAACTGAAAAAAATATGTTCATGACGAAACACCAAACTTCAGAGCAGAACTTAAAACCAGTCTTGGCTTTTTTAAAAATCTGCTTTCTCTTGTCCTGCTGCTTTATGTGAAGTATCAGGGTCATTTCAGGACCAGAAGAGCAGGTGCTGAAGTCTGATTTTCTTTTGATTATGTTGATTGTAATGAAGTGATCAGGGCTGAGGGATATTAATCAAAACCCTCTTAAGTTTCTGTATTTTTTATTAATAGCTTCTAATCAGTAAAGAAGAGGAGGAAAAGAAAGAATTACTAGTTTCACAAAGTTTCACTAAGCGCTAGTTCCTTAAACAGAGGAAAGTGGGTAGCTGAGTAAAGATTTCTACCAAGTGATTTGAGTGTAACACAATTTGTGAAATGGCTAGTTCCAGTCCTTGATTCTGATTGGTTTAGCCATTATAGTTTACACACACCTGTGACCTTATTACATCATTATTACGCCACTGCGACTGCATTGTTTACATTTTTGTTGCTGTGTTTATTTTATGAAACCTTTTCAAATGTATGGAACAACAGTTTAATAAAAGCCATAAGCTCTGTGAAGCTGGAGTTTTAATGACTTCAGAACATCTAAGGGGGTTTTAGACGCTCCCCTCATTCATCAAGCCTAACAGCGCCCCCTAGTCATTCTAAATTCACACTAAACCACTTCATAGGGCTTATGGCTTTAATATTTAGCCGCCAGCTGACATTATCATAGTTTTAAAAAATATGCGCCTTATCAGTTAATATTAGCTTATTCGTTTATTTCACTGTGCATGAAGACAGCCATCTCTCTTTAGACAAAATGTCTCTCATATTTACAGAAATGACCTTCACTACAGTGTACAAATGGCCTCGATACACAGTGGCCACTGCTGTGAAATGTCTAAAAAGAGCAATTCAATGAAATAAATGTTTCAGAGTGAAACTTCTTTCACTTCCATCTTCTACCGTTCAATATTTGATCGAACTGCAGTTACACAATGATAAAAAGAAGGTAGGAGGATCTGGGCACTCGACATTTGCTGTTGATTTGAAACACTTCAGCGTACAGTAAACAGGGTTTTTGAAAAGTATTTTTTACGGTAACATTTTTAAGTGGTGTACCGTACAAACTTGATGTCTGTGATTGGCCTCTTCTGTAAAGACTGTAAATCTGTCCACCTGCTGCCTTTTATTTAATAGATGAGATGGAACAGATTTTCAGTGAAGAAGAAGCAGCCATTAGGTGCCCAACATACTGTACTGTACTGTACATTTGAACCCCTACAATAGTGTACTAAGTTTAGAGTGTGCCAAACTGTGATGTAAGAAAAGCTGCTTTAAAGAAGTATAAGACAATATATCACTTTATTTTTTATATATAATATAAAAGTTTTGATTAATTTATATTTGTTAACACTTTTGTTGTGTCCAGACTTTTAGTGTAGATGGTTTTCTAAAGAACCAGAGAATAACAAGTTCTCAGTGGAACTTAAAAGGGTTCCACTATAGAACCTTGAAAACAAATACTGTATCTCTAGAAGTCTGTTGTTTTTTATCTGTCAGCAGTTTTTTATTGGCCGGTGTAAACAGATGTTACAGTTGATTTACAGCTGTAAGTATTTGTTGTAATGTTTGCTTTATGGTTGTGGAATGAGACATGTTTGAAGGGACTGAATATGCCAAGAATATATCATTAACTTCTTACTGTTTCATGTTATTGTACAAAATGAGCGCACATGTAAATCCAGGACTACAGTCTGTTTCTACCAGTGTTGACACAAAATTCTTTACATAAGGACCATAAAAGTGCCTTTACAAATAACCTTTCATGCAGTGATATCACATTAGTTCTCCGGTGATGACGGTAGCATCACATCTTTAAGATGCTGTATGAACTCTCTGAATATTTTTAAATATCCAGCCCTTTGATAACATTCCGTCTCTTTTGAAATCAAAGTAGCTCTCATCTTGAAATATACTCCCCCAAGTTTTCCCCTGCCGTTCAAGGTTCTGTTTCTGAATCTGTTAAAGTGTAACGTGAGAATATTAATTATTTTGGTGTTCCTTTGAGTAAAAACGGATGAAAGTCTTATGTAGTCGATGCCCAGAGCTGTTGAAACTGGACATGTAATTAGATTTGCTGTTAATTGTAACGCAGGGTCAAATATAAATGAGGAATACTCGTGTTTGTAGTTAAAGTGTTGAATCCAGGATCTGTTATTAACAACAATTGCTTTTTATAGTCTTTTCTTGAAGTCACTTCATGTAGCATCATTTTGAAACTTTATCTCCTGTGGAAAAATCAGCTTAAATAAAGAGTATTAACATGTTTAGCATATTTTAGCCTCTCATGTCAGTGTCAACTTGAATCCAAAAACAAACATGTTTACTTTGCTTGTTTGTCATGCAGATTTCACAGCTGCACATTATTCCAAAGAATGAAAAGTTTCTCTTTGTAATCTTCCATCTCATTTGAATAACACGCCTCTTGTTTTTAAACCACTCCCCCCAATCACATTGCTCTAATCTGGTAACACCCACTTTTCAATATCCAATGAATTACTGCATGTTTTTCAGTGCTTAAATATCTGGTTTTACTCAGAAATATGTGCAATTATGAAAGTAAAAACTGCTGTTTCGTTTTGGCCTCGATGTTCTAAATGTCCTTTTCTCTTGGTCACATTTCCTTGAGTTAAAATCCCATGAAATCAAATTGCTTGTACAGATTGTGGACAGGAATGCGACTGGCCATCCATCAAGCTCGCTCATATGAGAGGTGATTGTTCTGTTGAGTGATCTCTCTGCAGAGGTGTGTGCTTTATATCTGAGAAGCATCCAGAAAGCTTCAATACAATTCATCCCATTTCATGCTATTGTCTTGTTTCTGATTCATTTCTTACTGTTTATTTTTATTGGCACACTTACATTCTCAAATGACAAAGTTACAAAGTTTACACATGTGTGGAGTTCATGGAAATTTTGCAGTGCTTGTAATACATTTTGTCACATTTGTGTGTGTTCTGCATTTTGGCCTACACGGCTTTCTGGAGCTGCATGTGGGGCCCAGCAGAACAGCCTCTTGTGCCTCCACAAGTGCATATAAAGGGACCCATAATTTATCTGGTGAGGGAGACAGAAATCCACTCGACTCCTGGATTCCTCCTCTTCTGCTTTAAGCATGCTGTATTTTCACACAAAATCCAAAGGAGAGAAAATATACTTTGAGTATTTCAGTGATCCACTGCACAGAGTAAGTGCAGATCCTCATCACTGTAGTTAACAGTACTGTCTCGTTATTCTGTCAAGCCCAGGCAACAGTTTTAGGTTATAAGAACATTTCCCTAACGTTTCCATTGGGGAAAAAGTTTCATGTGTTTTGAGAACATTAAATGTTAATGTTAGTGTTAAAACACAAACATGTTCATGTGATTTTGAAAGTTCTAGGATTATTCGAAACGTCCAGTTTTTTAGATGTCACTTTAATGTTATTGCTTGGTTATAAGAATGTTATTCAAACATTTTTTAATTGTGTAATGTTTTCAAAATGTCCCTCTAAGAACTTTTTGATATATGATATTTAATGTGAAAAAATGTTCTACTACTAACATTACTGCAAGCATGTTTCCTGATGACTTTGAGAGAACATTTAGGGAACGTTAGCCAATTGTGAGAACATTCTTTGTTAGCTGGGAAGGCAGTCTTTACCCATAAATAAGATTATTTAAGACACTGGTTTTTAGCTGCTGGGTCACGACCCAAAAATAGATGCATGTCTGTTCTGATCGTTCATAAAGATAAACAACAATTAATGCAATACAACAGAATGCAGCCATATAATTGTGCATAGAGAGAAATAAACAGATTGTTGATAAGTAAAGTTTGTAAAGTTTTTGAAGGGAGGACAAAACATTTGTTGTTGACTTGAAATGTCATCAGTTAAATATTGCCTTAAAAGCTGGTCAAAGGTGTATCTAAATTTGTTGTCGTTTTTATTTTGGTACGCTTCTTATGTGCACAGTGTAAAGATGATATTTTAAAATAGATGTGCGTATTTAAATAACCAGGCTTTGGATCTGAGGTACAATTTACAGTAGCGGGGTGATTTACGCTACAGTAGCTGTAAAATTCAGCCTGAAACGAAATCAGTTTTTTTAACAGTTCTGTTCTTCAACAGAAAGAAAACAAAGTAACAGCCCTTAGATTTGGACCTTTATTGTTCCCCAGCCTGTGATTTCCTGCTAAATTATTATAACTTTTGTGTTTCTTATTTATTGTACCTGCAGCGGCTTTTAAAGTGGGAAAAGTTTGATGGATGTAGGAGCAAGACTGGGTAACATTCGTGTCAGTGTGAGGATGTGTACACGACAGCAGTTTCTGAGCACAGGCCAAAGCTTGTTAAACTCTGGGGTTTGTGATAATTCACAGGACATTTACAGGGTCAGAATGGTGCATGATGGAGAGTTGTGTGACTGATGCCCTGCAGCAGTGTACACTCGTGTCCTTATTAGTGAGTAAACAGATGCGAGTATGGCTAAGGTGAGCTGATGTTTGAGATGCTGATGGCAACTGCAGTCCAGCAGCTTGTCCTCTGCTATTAGTGTATATAGTTGGTGACGTGTGCAACTCGCTGGGGTTTTGGACCACAGCTATACATTGGGTCCATTGTAAACAGTAGTGAGCTGCCTACCTAGACACCATTATTAGTGCCATATATTGATGAATATTTACATCTACTTGCTTAGCAGACATGTAAGTAAATACACAAGCAATTTTTGCCAACAGTATCATCTGTGCTGCGATACCAAACAGAAGGAAGAAAAGTTCTGTTTTGCATTGTGACCAGTTGATAAAGTTATCCAAGATGGCAGATAAAGTGAATGGAAAAGTCAATATTTAATAGGGTACTGTGTAGATGGGACAGTTAAGATATTCTGTTCAGTTGCTAGGGTGTTGGGGGGGTTGCTAGGGCATGGCTAGCAAGTCGTGGCTTATAAGCCCTAAAGTTTTAATGATTCCAGATAATTTCAATCACAATTTCTGATCACTAGCAAAGCATTGCTCTGTTAGGCCACACAATTTGGGATATTATTATTGTTTGAGTTAATTTATTTGCCAAAGTTTAATATCTCGGGTTTGTTCAAATCCTTAACTGAACTAAATTAGTTAGTCCCTAATTATTAACATAACTGATTTGTTTTTGTATTAATGTAGATTCTTATGCAGACATGAGAAATGACATTTTGAAACAGTTACTGTTTAGCAGAATTAAGCTGAATACAGTGGCATAAGCTAATGTGAAAATAAAATAAAACTCTTAATTTGATCCAGTTCAGAGGGACTGGCTGTGCTCTGGTACCTGATTGCTCTTAACCTTTCTGAAAGCAAAAAGGCAAAACTGATCCTGTATCAGCAGTTAGTAATAACTTCTGTGCTATTTTAGAAAGCCACTGTTGTTTCTCATTCTTGGCTCCGCGGTCTCTTATTAGATCCGACACTGCTGCGAGTCGAGGTCTCTGAGGTCAAATCATTTCCTCCGAGCAATTACAGGCACCAGGAATTCCCATGAATTTGTTATAATAGAAGGTATAACTATAAAAGCGAATTATAATTGAACGGTCACCATTTATCTGAAGAAGACTCCATCTTTTACAGACGAAGAGCAGCCATTAAAATTTTTCTTTCTCAAAAGAGATTTTTATAAAACAATAATTTCTGTAAAAACAATACAGTTCTGCATACAAAGATGAAAGTAAATTACCAAAAAACACGGATTATTTCTCGTTATAAACTTAAACTTTTGTCATATTTAAACTATATTTAATTTCTTTCTTTGAATGATTTTTAATCAGAAATTGAAGTGATGGCTATGAATCACTGTAATGTTTGACACTCAGATCCCGTCACAGAGCCTCATTATGAGTTTACAACACTTTCCTCACTTCCGCCTTCTCTCATATTACAATGTGTTTCTCTCAATGGATTTTTAATATCTACCCATCACAGCTGCTTTTGATCGAGTGCATCTGCTGCGACGTCACCTGCTGCAGGAGGTAACACATTTGCATTTAACATTGGCGTTGAACTCGTCTGAATGCAGGATTGTGGGATTGGAGCTCTCTCAGCTTTGTCACCGATCTGTCCAATGTGATGATAATTATTCAGTTAGTCAGCTGTGCTGGTTTACCTTCAGTCAGTGCTATCGATTACTGTGTGTGTTCTTAATTGGTTTTTAACTCACTAACAGGGAACGTTCTCAGAACGTTGTCGAACGTTCTCTAAAAGTTCCATCAACGTTATCATAAAGCGTCTCACAGTAATGTTAGTGAACATTATGCATCAATACGTTATATCAATATTCAAAATACCATTTTATGTTTTTGTTACTTAATGGAAACATTAAAGAAACGTTCATGCAACTTAAAATGATTAGCTGGGTAGTCGGGGTGTATGATTCCATGAAGATGGGAACGTTCTCATTGCACCAAAGGTTCTTTGTAGTTGAGAACGTTCTAGATTATAAATGATATAGATGTTCTATAGTTGAAGGGTCTTGTGAAAAATGGACATTTAAAACTCAAGGCCTGTTCACCCCAAGAATGAAAACTATACAGATCAGTGTAATTAACTATATTAACATCCACACCAACAGACTGAATAACATGATTTGGTTTAATTTATTTCCCGCAGTTTAATGTACAGACGCTGATGTAAGTGCGTCCAACAAGCTCCAGGTGTTGAGACTGTGCGAGTGACTCACAGGGTTGTTGTCAGACTGCGCAGGGATGCCAGCGTGATTTGGGTAAAGATGAATAAACAAACACAGACCTGGTGATGCGGTTAGTTTCCCCACGTCATGAATATCCGTGAATAACTGAAAAAATTACAAACAAATATTAAATTCTAATGATGCCTGCAGGAGAAATACAGGCGAGGAATGTGAAGCGCTTTCGAGATGTGACTCCGGTTTGTTTATTACTGCGATTGGAGCCAAACGTGTCCGCAGGGAAACACTTTTGTGCCGTGTGGCATGAGAGATGGTGACCTACCGTGTCACCGCACAGTGCTGATGGTTTGTGCGGAGATGTGTTCATACGTACTGTGTTTCTGTAGGAGAGTTATATTTCCCCAGGCTTTCAGGTAAAAGGGCGAGCAACAGTAACATTTTGATATTTTGAAAGTACAATGAAATTCGTTGCACAGATATACACAGATAAATATACAGTGTGTGTTCATCTTTGCTATCAGATGGTTCTGAATGAGAAATCTTTGTTAAATAATCATTATACAGTACACACACCTCTGACCGCACATCAGTTTTATATGAATCGATTAGAATAGAATTTTGTTTTTTGGTGATAAAATGCCAAGAGTACATTTTCACAAATTCTAAGCAAAAAGTGACTATTTAAAGATACTAAAATCTAACGTAGTCCCCATTTATTGTGGATGTTTTAGTCACAACATAATTTCCATAGTTTACTATTATTACTATTATTAATATTTTTGATAATAGTTTTAGTAACAGGATTTCTAAATGGTGGTAAAATCTCAATGCTTGTTTCTTGAATTTACACGTCACTAGCAAACTTGTAAAGTCTACATGGTGAAAACAGTGGAAGAGACGATTACAAATATATTGAGGCGAAACATCTGTTATGCCAATTATAAAGTTTTGGTGGTAGTTTCAGTGATGCACTGAAGAACAGAGTTTTGAATGTGTTGTGTTTTTTTCTCAGGTCTGCTGCTTTGATGCATTATGTGTTTCTCATCAGTGTGTCGTATGAAAGGTATAATCAGGCTAATTACTGATTACGGCATTTTTCATCTCTTCATTGTCTCTGGTGTCAAGTGAGGACAATGGCAATCTGCCCACACTAAAAGATACGTGTCCTGCTTTATCTACTAACAGCTACTACTTAACACACAGATGGGCTTGTATTGTGTGGATTAGGAGTTTGTTCTACATAATAATTAGCCCAAAAATTTGACTGATTTATGGAGACACTTTAAACAAAGACAGAAAATATTACAATAGCAAAACTAATTTATTGTACTTACTTTATTGTATATTGTGCTTACAATATGGGATGGTCTTGAAATATATTGTGGTACTGAATTATTACTGTATCCCTATACTACAGTATTAGCACATTATTGTATGTGTAGCCTTTAAGCTGTTGCAGAAGCTTACAATATTTTACAACAAACGTGTTTTGGATATTTAACTATTTTTATTAGTTAAGCTATTGTATGTATCAGGTGACTGAAACAAACGTTGCAATTCCACATGGTGCCACTGGTGGCGCTAATTCCATTCTGAAACTTTGGATAAATACGGTCCCCCAACATGGACGTGCAGTTATCTGATTGGCAGGTGACAGCTGTCAGGTGCTTGGTCAGCTGTTCAGATGGTCTCCATGACAACATCAGCCATACACGCAGGTTCGATGTGTATCACATTCTCTGCTTTAGCATGAAATAAACCCGTCCTCTGTGTTAATGACACGCAGGATGAAGTGGTGATTGGATGTCAACATGATTGATGTGGGTGGGAGGTCCGGTGGTCTCTTGGGTCATTATCTCCTCAGATTATATCAGGAGGATCTCTCGCTCGTCCTTCTGATGTTCCTCAATGACTGTGATGACCTCGGACGGAGAGCCAATCTCTTTTAGAAGAGCTATGAGGATGAATGTTCATGAAGAGCTGAGGAAGGCAGACGGGCACAACATTAGCATGTTTGGGGATGAGAAACCGTGACCCAGCGGGAGGATTTGAACATATAAGCTACCCTTAAAAATGATGTCATTCTCATGGCTGCACAATATTAAAGAAAAACGTGAGATGTCTTAAAATAATGATTTAAATTTAAATGCTTAAAAAAAAACATTACAGATAATGTTTGATTTGTTTGATTCGGACAAAAAAGAGCTACACCTGTCTGTAGCAGCAGTCATCGAGAAGAAAGCAGAAAAATGGCACATTTTCATGAATTATTTAAACAAAGGAAAGATTTAAGAAGGAAAAACGTACAAATAAAGATGATTTTACATGTTTAACAGTTATTTGGAGTATTGGGATCATTTTTGTAAAAACCTCTTTTTACTCTTTATTTTTTACTTGTTTTGCCTGTAGCTCGTAATTAGCCTGCGCACATTCCAGCTCATTATGTCAGCACGGGTCATATATTAAAAAAATGATAATTATATAATCAACATACATGCGTCACATTGTTTTTGGGATGCATTATCTTGTCTGGAGTTAATGTGATGCACTACACCTAAACTACACTACGTTAAAAATGTCACTGAGTAATGGTTAAAAGTCTTGGAAATCTTGGAAAAGCCTCAAAAGTTAATAAAACAGAGGTCAAGCATATCTTTTTTCATTAACATTTCATTAATTAACACTGGATAAATCTGTCCAGTGTTAAGGATAAATACACAGAATGGGGTTT
>JAZGTI010017791.1:0-12001 GCA_036877585.1 Botia kubotai | reverse complement strand
AGGTAACCAAAAGGTCACTAAATGCCCATATTGGCTCTTCACATAAACAAAAGCATAGCAATTCTGCACAGAATGGTCCCCTTGACAGAGATAAGCGAGGCTTATATAAAAAACTGGTGGTATATTTTATAGTATGTAGTATATTCTTGCTATATACTACCAATAAGTATACAACCAATTATTTTCACTGAAATAAGAAATAAAAACTATACTATAAGTTGAACTATACATTTATTTGTGCACTGTATTTTATGCAGTAAGATTTAGTTTGTCATCTCAGTAATTAAACACGGTAAATACTGTCATTACTGCTTTGAAATTTTAAAATACTTTTAATAGCCTACAATCTTCCATAGCATGCTATTTTCGGTGGACGTCATTACTGTTACGTGAGCTGTTCCTTTGAGGAAGAGTTTATTTGATCATCATTGTCTTTTTCCAAAGATACATTGTGCTGGTGATTTGGTGGTCACCATGGAAATCCTGGACATCTGAACAGGGTGAGTAACAAGTTTCAACAAGTTTTTTAGTCATGTGACCTGACACGATTCCACTGTAGCAAAAATGATGTAGTGGACAGAATAAATGATAATGTTGGTTTTGTCTTTGGTGTATTTTAAGTGGACACAGTTCTTGCAGTCAATGCTAGTAAAGCAATTTTTCCCAATTAGTTCTGATAAACGGTATGATTAGAAAGTTTGTGATATTGCTACTCACATTGTATGAGTTTAAGTTGCGTTACCCTTTCCAGAGATGATCATCTTTTAATGAAAACCACAACCAGACAGAGTAAAGAGAATGAAGAGGCTATTCACAAACTCAAAGCTCATTTCTGGCTTTGGTTGGGAAGTCCTGTGCCAAAAGCAAGGCAAAATGGCAGTGATCTCTCTTGTTTATTAGTGCAGGGAACTGTAAACACTAAAACCGTAAGGCAGTAAATAAACTAGAGGGTACTGAGTTCATGTATTTTCCCACTGTGAATTAAATTAACACAATAATATTTTCCATCCAAGTGTCACAAGGCTCTAGTGTGAGAGTGTTTGGCAATTTGAGTGGAAGAGAAATTTCTAATCTGTGTGTGTGTGCGTGTGTGTGTGTGTGTGTGTGTGGTTTTATTTAGCCATGGGAAATAAGATTGAATGGATTTAGTCGTTCTAGACCAAGGGTTGATTTTGAAGGATTTAGAACTGATTTCATAGGAGATATGAGAGGGAAATGTAGAGTGACTAGACGACCTGTAGCCCTTAAAAATTGCACCATCTGCATTTACTCTACTAATTGAAACACTGCGCTTTAAATCAGTAAAGAATGTTGGCAAGCTGTTGATTGTCATTCAGACTTCATAGTCGTCAACTAATTATATATTAACAGTGTATGACCTGCATGACCAAATGTAACTTCTTTTTTTAATGAAACATTTGCATATTTATTTGTTCTGCTCATATCTTTATGTAGTTTCATATTTTTGTTAGTATTTCTTTATTTCCTTATTTTATATGATAATAAGGAGGCGTGGCTTTAAAATTCTGTCCAATCCAATGGCAGTTAACTGGAAACTGAAATGAAAGGAAAAATGGAGTGTATAAATGCCGTGGTGAGATTTGACTTAAAATGGATAAAAAATGGTTGATTGCTTGTGAAGTTACTGTGTGCTGAGGCTACAAGGCTTTGCTAGGTTATCTTAGCTTGAGGTGAAACCTCTGGAAAAATCTTGTGGTGTGTTGCCTGTATACTGCAAGCAGTTTTTCAGATGGAAGAGCAGAAAATGTGTTTTGGGTTTGGGTGATTGGGGTTCTTAAGAGCACACCTGGCTTTTTACCCTCAATGTTTGGTAACACAGTCACCGATGAGCTATTTTCACCACCTGGGTTTTGCTGTACTGTCTACAGCTCCCACACAAACCACAGATACCACCAGAATGCTTTCAGTGGTGCATCTGTAGAAATTGGTCAGGATATGCGAACACATGCCATTTAACAGGAATCTGCTTTGTGTTAACCCCAAACAGAGCTGAACTGTCCCGACATCAGTTTACTTTTGTACCAGAGGAGCTTATCATCATTTATTGTGATTTAAGCCGCAGATTTAAGATCAGACAGATAGCACAAATCTGATATTTTTTGGCTTAGCCATTCAGACTCAAATCCTTTTAGATATTTGTATTCTGAACGGCAAAAAAATCACGTGCAACCCGGTGTTTATAAACCCAGTCCAAATCAAATCCATATGTAGTCCCAATTCCAATTAAAATCTGATTGTTTGGAATGCTTTTCAGTCTGAATAGTCAGATCGCATTTCAGGAATTTTTTCTGATGATTCTGGACAGGAGGTGTATGTAGCGCCAAGCAAAGTGTGCATAATGACTAAAGGTATGTCAGGGCTGTGCCCAATATTAATGTATAATGAAATGTTAGTGTAAAACATACCAGACTGTACAAACCATGAATATAAGAATACATTGATGGTGTAAATTATTACAAAAAATAATTAAAGGGGCATTAAGCAATTTCTGACAAATGCTGTAGATATTTGAAATTGACACTCGAACAAACACACCCCTCCCTTCATTGCTTCGCCCTCAAAATAACAAAACACCCTATGCAGCATAGGCAGCAACTAACAGCTGACGCATACGCCCCCTTTTGATTGGCTAAGAGGATGTTATGGTGTTGTGGGTAACACTTTGTTTCATTTGATGTGCAAACACAATATTTTTTGTCAACACACACAGAATAGACATCTAACAAATATTCACAAAACTTTAAATGTCGAATTTCCAATAAGTACCCCACCTTTTATAAATTAATAATTTGTAGAACTACATTGTATGAAACTATATTTTTCCATTTCCTACATTTTTTATTAGATAATTGTATTTATTTTTCCAAAATACTAATTTATGTGTTATTCACAAAGAATCACTGATTACCATAGAGCAAAAAGCCATTTCATAGAACAAGTTTATAACTTGCTAGCAGCAAATTTTATGTTATTGGCAATGTTTAAAGAACACGAAAACTGAAAATATCCCACTGTTAACAACTCCAACACAGACTGAGGCAAATTCCACGCTCCATATCCCACCGGATTGGCTGATGATGCGTAATATGGTACAAAATGTGCTGGTTTTATAGCATATGGGGGCAGTTTATTTGAGACTGTCAGAGCACATAACCGCAGTGCGTCTGGAAGAATGCATCACCGGAGAGTCTAAACTTCAATCAGTCCGTTGTGTCATGTCATCCTTTATTGTGTGTGAATCCCTTATTCCATATCACCCAATGCCAGAACGTAGAGTGGAGACGGTATTCATTCTGGAATAGTATTTTCAAGAGATTTCAGCTGGAAGAGTAGAAGAAGGGTGAGAGAAAAAAACATGGGCACATAAGAGTGCAAAATAAATTAGAAATAATGCTAAATTTTTACCAAGCTAACATAAATTACAAGCATTTCCAAGGTTTTTTGGTAAAAGGTCGCCATTCTGGACACTCATTCTGAAGAAACATATCAGACTTCTAAACTCGTCACAATAAACATCTGTTCACAGACAGTGATATAACGTAAAACTGGCTTTTTACAATCACAATGACCCAGAAGTTTATTCTTATTACGTAAACACCTGAGCTTTGCAGATCAACAGCAGTGCCAGAATTCCACTGCATTATCTAATGAGCACTAGCGCAAACCACTGCCAACCAAACGTCTATTTAACACCTTTGTTAAATTTCCATTTTCAAGAGTGACCTATAAAGCTAATTTGTCTGGAGAGAATATCTGGAGGAATAGAGATGCTAAACCATATTTCCTTTCAGAGATTCGACATCCTGTCCGAGTGATTTAAACATGCCTGACTGAGATGTCTGAAGTACTGTATCATCATCAGATTTACAATGTGCAATTGCTTTGCATTCTGTAATATTGTCTTTTTGTCTTCTCTCACGTCTTTTAAATGTATTAATGTAACATCTTATTAGCATAGTCAAATACACATTCAGATACAAATTATCTCACAGGACATGCTGGTCCTGAAAGGTTTTCACCTGAAAAACAGGCCTATTGTGGTCATTTCTATTTTTTGCGCCATTCAAACACAAGTAAAGATTTTTCAAAACTTTAAAATTAAGTTCCACCTTTGGCCACTGGAGGGCCCACTTTGGTGATTCACAACGAAGAAACCGATTTCAACAGACACGAAATCAGTTTTAACAAGAAGTGAAAAGATATGCTGCATTTTTTGTTGAATTTTTGTGTGGTACTGTGGGCCATTGCAGTTGTTACAGCATTCTTAGTGAATTTGTGCTCGATTTGTATTTATTGCAAACTACAGAAGTAATCCTAAAAAGTATGCACTTTCTCGTAATCTGCTTTGGTGAGAATAAGCCTGCCAAGAAAATAAAACACTCAAAATGTAAATGGGACAATGAAAGTGTGTCGTGAGCGGCTTAAACTGTCAGGGTTGTGCTGAGTATATTTGTACCTGATGACTGTGACTTATTGGAGCAGTTTGAGAATTTAACCCTGGAAATAAACAATGAAAAAGAGAGAGATCGAGAGTTACGTCAATAAACTGTTCTGCCATCTCATTCTAATATGCAAGTATATTACAATGAATAATTGTCAGTATTTGCTAAAAATTACTCCAATGGGACATATTAAACTGTTTATGAGTACATTTAGTTGGAAGATAATTCACCAAAGTTTTGTTTTAAATGTTTCCACGTTGCCAGATTTCCCTGTATAAATGGGGCTTAATTTTTTAGCCACACAAGTACCATTTAAAGACTGTGCTGCCCAAGTATGGTGACCCATACTCAAAATTTGTCCTCTGCATTTTACCTATCCAGTAAGTGCACACACAATGGGGTAGTGAGTTGTGAACACACACACACACACACACACACACAAATAAAGTTGTTTCCGCCCGGTTTTAAACCTGATACACATTAACCTACTTGCTTTTTGTGACTATCCTCCACATTTATTTATTTTTTCTCAGAGGACGTATATTTATTATAAATTCATGCTAAGATCCTGTCTTATATCTACACTGTATACTGCATGCTCAGCAAAACTATTGCCATAAGCTTGATAAATCACTTACAGGGATGCTGTTCGTAGTTCAGCCTGTTCAAAAGATTTCCTCCTGGGCTGTTTACATGAGTGTGTGATGTTGACTTGATGCAGGTCACCTCATAGTCATTAGCATTATTAGCGGTTGATAAAGATCAGATTAATAGGCCAGTGAAAGCCAAAATTCCTCTGCCAAACGCAGTGTTGAGCCAAGCACACATACACAGGTTAGCCAAGAAACCATGGCTGCTGTTATCTTTGGCTGTGGCCCGATCTGTAATTGTCTTCTTAGACCAAGAGCTCCTTACATGGACCAAAATCAGCAATTAGCAAAAAGAAAAGTTGTTTGGCTTTTAGTATTTAGCAATTAAAGTGTGTTTCTTGAAAGATTCTGGCAGGATGCTCACTTTTCTAGGAATTAATCCATTTGACTGCTTACATCCAAGCACGCTCATTTTTCAACATTTCAGACAACAAGATTTGAAATTGAACTTTTAAAGATGTTTGTCTGCGTCGTTATAGATGACATAGAGCTAAATGTATGTTACGTCTTGACACAGATACTGTAAACCGCACACAAAAACACACTTTATACAAACTGTACTCATATTTGTAATAGCCTGTGGGCGTCAGACGTTTGTACCAGAATATGTCATACTGTTGTATCAGCTCATACACAGTCCATTTATAACACATTGAGCTTTACATAAAAAGTGGACCCTTGTGAGAGGTATGTCCAATGTATGGATGTTTACAATTGATTCCAGCTGTGCCGGGGCTGTATATGGCTGCAAATCATGCGTACTTCAGAATACCTGCAGGTTTCGCAGCATTGCATTGCCTGCAACAAAGTTGAGAATTATTCCTTAGGCATCTATGGGAGAGATACTGCAGATCGCACTAACAGACAGTATTACTGGGTTATTTTCACCCAAAAGTGTTTTTACAGTTCAAAGCCTCTCTCTACCATTTATGGTTGTCCTAGATCAGAAATGCACATCTTGTTTTTTTTGGCTGGTACTCATACTGTACTCATACTGTACCCCTTTATGAACACAAAGGTCACGAGAGAGGACTTCACAGGAAGTAGAACTATGTAGACACATGCAGTTGTAACTTGCTTCTTCTCAAATTTGATGAAAAACAAAACATAAAACATTTTTAGCCTTTACATTCAAAATGCAGAGTTCACATTTGCATGTTTAAGTAGCTACCCAGAGCCTGAGATGGCCCGAGGCCCTATAGATCAAAGCTCAAAGAACACGGATGGTCTTGGCATATTTGTGTAGCAAACACATGCGTATTCACAGGCGGGTGATAGGAGACACAGGGACCAAACCAGAGCATGAGACCAAAAACATTGCCTCGGCCTGAAGCAGCTTCAAAATACAAAGACAAGCATTTGAGGAGATGGGTGAAAAGATATCCATCACTCTAACAGAGGAAATCACTGCGTCTCTCTCTCTCTCTCTCTCTCTCTCTCTCTCAAAAATAAAAACAAAATCCGAAGTTGTTGATCCAAATGCTTACATTTATTAAGTCAAATCTTGTAAGTTATGAATATTTCCCTAAATATTTACCTATATACCTTTACCAGCTCATTTAAAGGGAATAGGTGTTTTATATGGTAATGTTTGGTTTACATTAAATACAATAAAATAGTACAATATTTAGAAATATGAATATTAAACTCCTTAATATATGCAGTGTTTCATTGCCTGTGTCGGTTTGGAACGAGACCACCCAATTCCCAGCTGTAGTTACGTAGGACAAAAGCCTGAATTTTCACCACCAGCGATGTGCGGTTTCAAAAGCCAAAGCTGAATTTATATAACGTGCAATGCATTTCAATAAAAAAGATGTGGTATTTTGAAACGATCGGCTGGCATCAGGCGTTCCAAAAATGCAGAGGGGCTTCGGTGCTTTTTGAGGCACCAAATTCATTTCTGCACATTCAAAAAATTAATTAAGTATGTAAAACAAGTCGGTATGCTTAGCTTGGCCGAGACAATCCCGTCAAGCGACCATTAAAGTGCACAGGCCTAGAAACTTGGCTCTTCTCTCGTGCCTGCGTGCTGGTGTTTATGCAGCGCTTGTTTAAACATTTGAGGATCACATGTACAAATGAACGATAGCAGCAGGTTTCATCAAAAAGTTACGATGTACAAACTTGCAGGGGGGCCATTTTAACACTCATGTCAACAAACCAGAATCCAAGCGGCCCGGCTGGTAAATACCGTAAAGCTGCAAGACCTTTTTGGAAGCCGTGCGAGTGTTTCTGAGAAGGCTTTTTGATGGGCCAACGCGTTTAAGAGAAATCGTCCTTCGCCTTAAATCCAGGGAGATTATGCCAAATGTGACCATTTGAAAAACATCTTTTTGTTCGTTTTTGTACCTCTGAAGGTTTTGACGTCACCCGTTACAGTATTGCAGGGTCTTACGCAACAGTGCTTACTAGAAATGAATGCCACGGTAACCATGGTACTGGTAGCCACGGCGAGAGTTAAGAGAAAGGGATGCCTGTGTGAGAGCCAAGTGGTGGCAAGGTCATTCGGATGACATCAGTGTTACTTTGTGTTGCAAGTGATGCTAATCACCCTTTGGTCTTGGTACATTAGCAGGGCTGCTTGGGCATTGTGTCAGTGTAGCAGTTTGGCCTACTGAAAGATTTCGCAGTTAAAGTATGAAAGCCAGAATTTAAACACCTGACATCATCTCCTGAAAACAGCAACAGAGAAGGCTGGTGAATGATGAGTTTATGGTAAAAGCATCAAGCATATATTCCTGTGCCAATGACAGACAACAGACAGAGCCACATGAAGCAATATTTCTGGGGATCTTGCGAAGCACTCAGGAGTGTATATCACGCGTGTCCATGGAAACTGGAGTCTCTGCCCACTCATACCGTCTGTCTTTGTCTCCTGTACGGCACACGGGCTGCAAAGATGGACTGGCGCAAAAAAGCACCCTGGAAGTTTCCATGCGCCCCACCCGCTCCGAGACCGGGACCACTGCCACTCCACATTGAGTTGTGTGGGACGATATTTACCTTATTCTCCAGGCCAAAATCCTCCCTTGCTCATTTTTTTCTTCTTCTCTGTTCACCTTTCGTATTTTTAATTATTACTGTCTGATCAGACTTTCCAGTGTTCTGCTATCGTCTCTTTTTTTAGGGGCGGGGCATTGTCTTAGATCCTCCCTAAAGGTAAGCGGGACAGATGTTTCAAGCATGCCCTGCCAAAATTTAGGCTGCATCAGTTGGTCCTGGACTGTTTAGGGTTTTTAGTTTGCCAGATCCAAACCAAATTCAGATTTATTTACCAAAAGCGAGCCATCGTGCGCTTGATTGCGAGTTTATTAGGCTGATGTGAATATAAACAATACAAATGGCTAGCTCTATGTAAGAGATCTGGTTTTTGCCCTCTTTCAAGGGATTTAAATATAACCTGGTTTACCCCTGTTAAATCAGCAGTTTTCTACTCAGTTCTACTCTTTTATAACTGCTGTGTGAGCAATGTAATGATTATAAATATTATGGTCAAACCTGTTGAATCTAAAAAGTTAAATCTGTTGTGACATTAATGAAGTGACATTGGATTTTAGTGTTTTCTTTTTGTTGAGATGAAACCGGTCTAAGAATATACAATAAAAATGGGAATTGGTTCAAACAACTTGACCACGTCAACAAAAGAGGTGTGGAAAAAGTTTGGACCTTATAAAATACTGTCTGAGACATTTTGTGTATTCACATAAGAGACTCTATGTAGAGATCTCTATTTATCTTATGGCAATCTAACAGGCCATAGTGTAAATGTGAACTCCACGATGTGCGAATCATACACACATATCTTCAATTTGGCAAGAACGCTTTAGTATGCTGTTGCAAAATTTGCCCTCCATGCCAGACATCAGAATTGTGATACTTGATGGACTGCAACAGAATATCATGTGTTACATTTTGCAAGATGAGGAAAACTTCATCCAATTCCTAAAAGGCACGTGCAGAGATTAAAAAAAACGGAATAACAAGATGTCAAGTCCAATCGGCTGAGAAATATGCAACTGTTCAGAGTTGCAACGTGATTTGTTTAGTCAGCTGCAAGGTCGGTTATTGGACGCAGGATTTCACGCGCATTATCTTAGTCCACACGAAACGATCAGATCAGAAGTGCTGCATATAAGGCGCATCTCTTTTAAGTAACAGCATAATACTGCCACCTTATGGTTACGTTTTTTCTTGGCATGCCTTTCTTTGTCATTTAAGAGAACCTTATGCAGACTTTTCTGATCTAGAAACATTGGTTGTATCGCGTTTCACTTTAAAGCATTTCCAAATTACATTTTAATGGTATTTTATATATTTCACCTGGACACAACGACCATGTGATACAAGGTTCTTGTCCAAGAATATAATATAGCATTTAAAGACTTATACTCTAAGCAAACGTTGATTAGCAAGCATTTCGTTTGATCTTTGCTTCACAAAATTTACTTGCAGTAGGCCTGGTGATTATTGTAAACAGACATTTACATAACTAAGAAATAAATATTATATTTGCATACACACTCCATTTGTTTTGTACAGAGAAAGGACAATTGTATAATACAATATAATAATTGCATAATTTTATATAGTTAGGCATAGTTAAAGAGAAGTGCTAGTGCAGAACAAACAGAAATACACAACATCCTAGGTATGAAAAATGTTGGATTATGCAAATTGTTGCAAGGAAAAATTGAAAATAGGTTTTCATGTAATTGAGTTTTTGTAAGCATATTTTTTGTAAGCACAAAGAACAGTGATCATTTACAATCCTACTGCATAATGTGAAGCCATTTAACTTTTAAATATATCTTACCCACATTTTGACATCATGACTGAAAATATGCATATTGTTTCCAAACAGCATCCCCAGAGGTGCTTAATTGTGCAATAATTATGCAAATGTTATGTATAAGCCAAAGTAATGTACACCATTCAAGATGTAGCAATGTGGAATGAGTCCCAACATCTTTTTCAAGATACATAAAGTCTCTTTTTAAAGTAATGGAAAGCCAAGTAAGTAGCGCCCCCTAGCAACCCAATCAATAAAGAGGCACCAACGAATGTTGGAGCTTTCTTCTTTGCCACCCTGAATGCAGTGGGTAGCACAGCAGACATGAGGATGTTGTTGACCTGTCCCAGTACTCTGCGGAAGGCGGGCCGGATTAGGACACGCTCGTAATAAGTCTCCAGGTTGACCCGGACCCCATTGCCCCAGTACCTGCGGGACAGGCCCAGGAACTTGAGTCGGTGAAGAGTGACAGCGAGAGAGACATCAGCAATACTGAAGAACTCCCCACAGAGCCAGGCCTGTTTATTTTCCTCTTCTGGACAGAGAGAAAAAAAAAGAGAGAGAGGGATAACATTTTTATGTTGTGAAAACATTTCCCTAACGTTAATTGCTCAGTTATAAGACCACGATTCAACTTGTTTAATTCTGTAACTTTTTAAAACATTCCACTAACAACCTAAGAATAAAATTTTTAACATATTATATATAATGTGAAAAAAGTTCTACTAACACTGCTGGAAGAACAGTTTTAGATCGTTTCGAAAGAACTTTCAGAGAACATTAGCCAACGTTCTGGGCATATTCGTTGTTAGCTGGGACAGTAAGAAAACGGACTGTCCCAGCTAATGCTAAATTACCTAAAAGAAATAAAATTACATGTATCTTTTATTATACCGCAAAAATGTGCAGTTCATTGAATAATTTATCCAAAGAAATATTCTGTGATTATTTCCCCCCCTCCTTGCCATTTCAAGCTTATATGCTGTTTTCTTGCATTAAAAAGCCTATTAAATTTTCCTATTAAATAAAACTGATTTATTCAAGTTTTTTAGGACAAAACATTTTTATAGTGTTGTGTCTGTTTTCTACTTCACACCTGGTGTCTCTTCAACCCTCCTCTGCAGCTCTGTCTCGACTTGATCCAGAACATTCTCTAGTTCATCCAAGAGTTTCTTCAGATATTTCACATTATCATGGTCAAACAATTTACTCTAGAGAAATGCAAAACGAGTGTGCTTCATTCATATGATTCTTTTCATGAAATGCAGCAATCAGGTTTTGGCAGAGTAAATAAAAAAAATTGTAATGTAAATTAAAAACACATGCTTAAAGGAAAAAATCATTGAGACCATCTGAAGTCTTTGGCAGCGTCTCCTGTACTCTGCTGCACAGATGCCCAGAGTGAGTAATCATGTGAATAATTTAAAGCACATTATCGCATTAAGGTGTATTTACCTTCAAGCGTCTCTGTTTTGCAATGTAAGCGTCTTTAAGATCAGGATTCTCTGCTGCTAGTTTCTTCAGCTCAGATTCGGTGTTTCCAATCTGTGCTATAAAAACAGAACTTAACACCCCTAAATCAGGACACATTCAAAATTGCAAAAAAAAACGCAATTGTCTTCTTTGGGTGTACACATACAGTATTTACAATAATGTACATAGGGAGTTATTATGCTCAGTCCTTGTGCCTTACTGCGAATGTGGGTGGTGGCGTAAGCAGGGATTTGGGAGTCTACAGTGATCTCTGGGTGGAGGATGCAGCCATGGGTGTAGGCATCCATCTGCAGGGAGTCCAGCAGCTCTCTGTAATGTTGCACTCTATGGTAATAAGTGCTCCCCTCTTCTGGGATCAGTTTTGGAGTGTTCTCTAATAGATAAATGCATAGAACACAAAAACACCTTTCGAATGTGTCAAAAGAACACAGGGATTTTTTTCTGTCTTTATGTATGACAAATTATGTAATACAAAATACATTATAACAGTAATAGCTATTGATAATGTAGGTGCTTTTGATGCATTCGTTTATTTAGATAAACTGGATATGATGCATGGGGTTACGTCCATTCATACTTTCTGCAATAAAATTCCTCCATTC
>JAZGTI010017790.1:0-12001 GCA_036877585.1 Botia kubotai | reverse complement strand
CATATATCATGTATATACAAATACTGGTGTTATGTAAACTAAATAACAGAACACAAATAAACAAAACAACAGAAGACAAACCTCTTTCACGAACCACTGGCAAAAAGCTGGACCAATCCACTCTCTCGCATGCACCCCACAGTCTATCCACACTGCCTTCTTATAGGGGCGTGTTCTCTTTCCTAACTGACAATAAAAAGCTCCGGTAGGTCCAGCATAATGTTTTTACTGAGTGCCTATACATTTTAGGTTTCTCCAGTCATACATACCTGGAGCACATAAAGGGGGCGTCTCTCGTAGGACTGACCAATAGAAAACATGTCCACAAGATGTGGGTGTGTCCTGTTCATCTCAAACATCCAACTCTGAATCTGGGCAGAAGATTGAAAGACGTTTTTGACCCAAAATCTCAGGTTTAACTATGAAGGTCATATTCACATAAAGCTTTAAAGCAGGAAGTGAATAATTAAATATTATGATATTCACAGAATTTCATACACATTTTGTTGTACAAGTCTTCTACTAATTTTTTGGCATACTTTTTTTGCTGTGCAACTCCCCTGGGGGTTGATACCTGCCAAATTGCTCAACAGCACGTGAAGTATGTTACTGATTTAAGTAGCCAGTGTGATGAAGTAAAATATTTGAACTTTAAAGGAATAGGTCACCAAAAATATAAAAATTCTGTCATTAGTTACTTATCCCTATGTCATTCAAGAGTAAATGATAAAAGAGACCCTTTTCTTAAGATTCTTGTTCAAGAGAAGAACTCAAGAACTCAACATTCAAAGATGTATTCCTGCCATGGTTGTGTGACAGCATACTAAAGATATTATATCACTACAGATGAATGTAATCCAGCGCTCGTCTGATCTCAAATAGTGTTCAGTTCATCGGCTTGTTATGAAACTAAATCATAGAGCAGGAGTTGTAGGAGATTTGTGTGTTCAGCTGAAGTTGGCACATGGTTCGAGGCAGAAGAACTGTGAGGTCTAATGATAGGTTAAGATGTTTCTGAAGAAGACCTCCCAGAATTGCTTCTCTTTAGAGTCATGTGCCTTTAAGTGGTTTACAATTTCTTGAATGCAAATGCAGCTCTGAAGCAGAAACTGCTGGTAGCTGCACACGTTAACAGTTTGGAGCTTTTATTGTTACGTTTTTTCTACAACGTTGCAATTACGTTCTCTTATTCTAGCAAACATTGTTAGGAAATGCCCAGAGCTCAATGACATATTCACCTCTTCCAATGGATGGTATACTTCATAGTCATACTGGAATTCTGATCGGCGCTTTCTGGAGGAGCGGTATCCTGTTTGTTTCTCGATTTCTGTCTGGAGATTGGAAATAAGCACCCTGGGGAAAGACTTCAATGTCAGTGAGGAAACATTAAATGCATGTTCTGCTTTAACAGTTGAGATTTAGTTCCAACTAAAGTATTTAGACATGTTCTTACCATTGGGGTCCTGACGACTCTGTTGGGGTTTGTAAATTATTGTACATTATCTTTTAAAACTAAAGGTGCTAAAAAAGTGTTCTTCACAGCAAATGAATAAAGGAACCATTTTTGGTTCTGCATTTATGGTTCTGCAAAAAAACACATTTCATAAAAGAGCCGTTTTCTTCTTACCTTTTTATAGTCTGCAGAACCTTTTAGGAACCTTTATTTTTAAGAGCAATATGAAGAACTTTAAGTTTTAAAGCTAACAAAAATGAAACCTAACCACCTTATGTACTTTTTACAGCTTTCTTAAAACTGTTCAAGGTTAGATTTATTTATCTCTATCTTTGAGTAACCAGTTGTGAACTGAGCAAAGTTAAAACAGAAAGAAACATAATTAAACTTAAGCTTTGCCTTGTTTTGTTGGGGGCTTTTTTGGCCAGGGAAATAGAGGAAAGAATAAGAAAACCACAATTTATCTAGCCGGCCTGTCAAGACCAACAAAATAGATGGAGATTTTTAAACAAGTGTAAACAAAGCACAAGGCAGATATATTTCTTTCTCTGAGCATCTCATTACCCAGAATTCTCTGGGCTAACCCTCCTGCTTATAAAGGTGCTCAAATATATCAGCATGCCAGGTCTGTTTAGGAAGTCACGAGGAGATGAGCAGCAAAAAAAGGAGAGTTAGAAAAGGCCTCCCGGGGGAAACAGTTGACAATGAAAGTGCTTCTGGCTGCGGTACGTGAGATAAACTTCATTGTTGTACTTGATCTGGATGATTGATGGAGCGGGCGCTTGAAAGAGCCCTTTGAATCATGCTTTCGTTTTCTGGAACCTTCTGCATATGCAAATCATTGGAATCATTGTCCCTGAAGGGAGATGTTTGTCCCACAGAACTCCAAAAACTTTGCAGGAGAGGGAAAATACATACTCATAGCGGATGTGTGCCTGGTGAAGATGTCTTCTCAGCCAATGCGTCTTGTTCCGGCCCACGTGAACATCTACTGAGCTGTTCTCTTGAATCAGAGATGCGCTGCTGGGCTGCCACAGGTCCACCTGCAGAAAATCACACTGCCTGTCAGATATTTGAATTATACTGTTTAGTTACATCTACCTAATCCTGATCTAATATAAACGATCACATACAACAAAATGTTACTTTCCAGTTGTTCTCCATTATGTTTTGTTTTAGTATCAACATTGTTGCCAGGGTTTCTTCTAAAACTCTTCCTAAAATGATATAATTAATGGCATACATTTTGAATATAGAGCTATGAAATTAGATTAGATCAATTAATCTAAAAATATTTTTTATGTTTTGTACCGATAAAGGTTCATAATATCATATCGAGTGAACACAAAATGGGATTGTTTGACTTTGGTGTACGGCAAATTGTAGTCTAATTGTAGACTTTGGTGTATGGCAAATCTGAGCACAGTTTGAGATATTGTTAAGAAGATTTTCTTCGTTTGCTCTATATTTAATCTCATTACTTTCTAATTGAGATATTGTGTTTTGTTCTGTAAGTGTGAGTGAATTATTACTTACATTTCAGTCACAAAACCAAATCACATTGCTTTTATGGTCAATATGTAATTTCATTTTATTTTTTCAAAACATCATTGCTCCACAAAATAAAGTCATAAGGATTTGGAAGATGAGACCAATAAACTGTTGGTTTAACTATCCCTTTCAAATTCCATCCTAAAATTCCCTTTAAAATTCCAGTTTAACTATCCCTTTAAAATTCCAAGGGTATTCCAGCTGTATTCCATGTATCTGTTCATTGTGTTTATAACAACACAAAATGTCTGTTCCATTTAGCTAAAAATAAATAATGAATACAAATATTTACAGATAATTTGAAACAAAGCTTTAATGAGCCCACATGATCATAGCATCTGACGGAAATAATCTGTTTTTGTGTGGATCCACAAAACCGATTACCAGCATATTCTGGGGCCTTTGTAGCAGCCCAAATAGTTCTCTCTGAAGCATGACCTCAGATCTGCATTAGCCGGGGCTCTGTAGGTTTGCCAAGTCACCACACTGTTGACTTTGGCTACAACAACTGCCCATGGCAACAAAGAGTATAGTTATTCAAATGGCATCTTTGCACAGGCGGCAAATTTAAAGAATAAATTAATCGTGTTTACTGTTATTATTTCCAAACTTGATAGTATTTTAAATCTCTTAATCATTACCACACTGGATTGATACATAAGGTGCTTAAATACATGAAATCGATACATATAATTTGATTTGAACTTAATATAATACTGCAAGTTTTGTTCAGAGTTCTTGATAAACCTATAAACTTGTTTTCTTCAAACGACTGTATCAGTACATCTTTTTTTATCAGTCATGGTGCATGTGTTCAAACTTCTATGCTTATCTTTCCCAGTTTCCTTTGTGTTTGGCCACATTTAATTGATTTAGCCCTAAGCATCCTTAGAAACACAGGCAGGGCAGGGATGATGTCACTGTGTGTATCGTAGTCCTAACAATGTTATAATCTAGCAACCTGGAATTGCAAAGTCATCCCAGTTCAGAAGCATATTTCTGCTCAATCTCGTCTCATTTTTCCTTGAAAAAGAAGGATGATCTTGCAATATTTGTGTTGAGATTGACACAGTAATGACCACACAGACTGGAAAATGTCTATCAAAAATCACTCTACACACTTAAAAACTACATACAGTAAAAATGATGGCATTCTGATGCTTATAATAGTTTATTCAGGGTAAAAAAAAATATGTAGGTGAAAATGACAGAGCAGAAAACACTAGTCATTTAGCTGTTAATTACATACACAACTTAACTCATTTCTCTGGTGACATTATATTTCATATGGTTTGTTTTTGTTTCGGATCTTTTCACACTCCTAATGTGATGTGCGGTGTGAGTGTTTATAGAGAGATTAAAAGATAAACTTACTGTTAGGTTTTGAAAAAGACGTTTGACTGCTTGAACCTCTGTGTTGCTTGTAGGGATTATTCGGAACACTTGATCACTGCAGAAACAAAGATTACAATTACTGTAAGCAAAACCTGTAGCTAACAATTTTAGGTTGTAGGAACATTCCTCTAACATTTCCATTATGTAACAAAAACGCCAAAATGTTCAGTTTTTTAGACATTGTATAGACATTTTAGACAGCAGTATTGCTATTGTTATCCGATTTTTTTTTAATTCTGTAACATTTTTAAAACCTTCAACTAACAACTTAAGGATAATGTTTTTGACATGCATGATACATAACATTAAAATAATTATACTAACATTACTGCAAGAATGTTTTTGATAACTTTGACTGAACTTTTAGATAACATTAGCCAACGTTAGTTAGCTGTGACAGAGTAAAGCCATGTTCAAACCAAGCAGAGGAAGCAAACATTTGCCTTGACAAAATATAAGCAACTATTTCAATTATATTTTATAAACAGCAATATACAAAATTCAGTGATGATTTAAACTTAGACCAAACTAAAGCTGGGTATGTATCTAAAGCATGACTCTTGGTATCTCATTAATAGGGATTTTGAACAGACAGTCTGGGCTTTAAAGAGTTTATGAATATATTATTCTTTCAAGTTTTATCTAAGCCTGAGGAATTCCAGCTACTTGCTCCAAAGTGATGCATTATTAAACAAATGCTTAATCGCCAATGTGAAAGCAAAACTGACACTTGAAACAGATCACAGAACAGCAAGTTTTCAGCAGGATTTCAATATGCTCTGTAATAGGCAAAAAACTAGCAGTCAATCGCAAATAGGGCTGTGTCCGCAATATTGCACCAGTTAGGCTGTTCTCGCCTGTTTTAAATGCTGATGATTCAGATATACTACTCATTTTGTGTACAGAGTTTTGCATACTATATAGCAGGGAAGTCGCCATAACTCAAAATTTTGAAGCAAGAGTGCTGGATTTAAGTTTTGGGCTTTGATTTATTAGATTTTTTATCTGAAGAGCACATAAATTACTAATTAATAAAATAAATTTAAAACACGTATTCCCTGCTATAAAGACCAGCGAGTGGTCACCAGCATGTCATGTTTTGGATGCTTGTATGTTGTGTTTGGGATGCTTTCAGTAAAAAGACAATGCTAGCTGACAAAACTCACTGTATATGTTCAATGATAAACAGCATGATTGTGCTGTGCTGGTACATTTTCTTCCGATCTTGTGTGGTTGCAATATCACACCCCCAGATCTCTGTATATTCTGATCCAAATATATGGCTCGGATCCTTCCTACTATTTACATTTACATTTAGGCATTTGGCAGACGCTTTTATCCAAAGCGACTTACATTGCATTATACTACACATTGATCACTATGGACATCTATGGGAATCTAACATTGCAGAATAGGTTATGTGCTCAAGTTAATACCCTAATTACGAGCAACAGTAATTGCCTTAGCAGTCACTGCTAATTAATAATGCCTCCAGGGCCTTTCTCATTAGTTATTAATATGAATGTATCTAGCAGTAGCACAACTAACCAATGACCACTGTTTTATTGAGTGACAAATCACAGCTCCTCTGCAAAAGCTGTTTCTCCAAAACGATTCAAATCACACCAAAGGTGACCTCATTACATCATTAAAAGTGGTCTTCTATTTTTAAGCTGTAAGTGACGCAAATGCTCCAGGTAGAATTTTTGCTTTTTGAGGTGTAATTATGTGAGCATGTCACGCCAGCATTATCCCTTTATTCCAAAAACCACAAAATTCACATCCCACTAATGGTGAAATCAAAGGAAATTGCGCTCGATGCCACACCTGTAATGGCAAACTGGTATTTTATGTCTTGGATGGTATTTCCCACAAAATCCTTATTGTGTGGTGTCATGCAATATCTGCTCATCCATCACATCACAGAAATAAACCCCTCCTCTGCTCCAGGGTACAAGCTCTGCTCCAAGCTCTAAATCAGGTTAAAGAAGATTGGCTGACTATATACAGTAGGAATGACTGTAAAGTTACCTGGGATCTCTTGTGGAGAGAAAATGTTTTAAAATATTTTGTGTAAATATTGTCTTGGTCTTTTTAATAGAGATCACTACATGTTATGCTTGACACATTATTGTACAAAATGACATGTGATGTTATTGTTATTTATATAATAACAATAGCAATGTGATATTATTGTTAAATTGTTATTTATTGTAGTTTTTGTGCTGGTTAACTCACAACTAATAACCGCAATAATTCAATAACTACATTATAGAAACTACCGTGTCAGTTTAAGCATTAAACAGTATAAGCATGTTGCTGGTCGTTTTAAATTTGAAAACAATTCCTTTTATTTCCTTCTGCTAAGGTGTAATGGCAGTAATGTCATCAGTGTGTCACTCTGCCTGCATTGTGTTGTACGTGAGCAACATTTTTGTGTAGTTTAAGGGTATGTATTTAGTTACGTTAATATGAATTTGTACATATTATGAAAGAGGTTGGAGTAATTTGAGACCAAAATAAATATGAGCACACTGTTTTGATGTTACACTAATGAAACATCTAAGGTTCCTTTGACACCAGCTGACAAATGACTCACACATTATGGACAAATTGTGTTAGGAGTGATGTTATGCCTCTTGGCTGAGCTGGGTCAAATGCACCAGGCCTCACACCCTCGCATACATAAGGAGGTGTTGATTCTTGCGTTTTATAGCCTCATGTAAGGCGTCCATCTGATAGGAGAGGGAATCACAAAGACTGACCCTGTGGAGGACACAAACTGATTGATGGCTGACATTTAGGCATGAAAAAAAAACTTAATCTCGTGAACTGGATGTAAAAATCATATTACATGCACGCGTGATCATGCTAATCATTCATTTATTTGTATGTTTAAGAAACACTACTATTTAACCAATTAGTAACTTTTGATGTACATGCGACACCCATTTCAACTCATATACAAAGTGGCCTAAATGCCCTAAAAAGACAAGAAGTTACCCTATAAATCTTAAGAGAGCATCCAAGTCTTATTGTGAGCTATGAATAACTTGGATGTTTTTTAAAGCTTTTCTTATGATGAGTAGCAACATTTCTTATCCTGCATCACAGAAACATTTGTAGACATTTACATTTGCCTGAATGAATTAAGCGTCAGGTTGTTTCCCGCTCACCAATGCCAAAACATCACATCACAGAGGAAACTGTGGTACTATCACAGTGCCAGTTGTCAGGGGCGCCGCTAAGGGGGGGAAAGTTAGGACAATTCTAGGGGTCCACGCCCTTTAGGGGCCCCTCGAGATCTGCTTTATTAGTAATAACACTACTAGGGGGGCCCAACCTCATATTTTGTCATAGGGCCCAAAATTGCGAGCGGCGCCCCTGCCAGTTGTGATATCTCAGAAAACCACAAGCATGAGACATTCTGTTCAGGGATGTATATTTATTGCTCTATTACTCTCTCTTCTCTGTGGCTGACAGGCCAACTGTTTGGGTTTATATGTCTCCCTGACAAGTAGAAAACAATTGTTTTCAGCTGTTGTGTTCAGCTCTTTTAAGCGTTCTTGTCTTTAATAATTCATACACACGGATATAAAAAATTTGCAATTTTACTTATAAACTTATGTCTGTGTATGACGTGGAAGAAATATAAGCAGACCGTTTTCTTAAGCTCCAAAACTGCAGAATGTCTGTGAAGTATTTTCCCTCTATTTTCCACATATTTCCACATATTTTCTAATGATTCCTTTCCGATGCTGATCTACTGAAAAAAATTCCCATGTGTTTCTGTTAGCTTCATTCCTTTAGGTTTAAGTTTTTCTGTTGCTCAGTTATAAGAGCATTGCATTAGCAGCGCAAAGGTTGTGGGTTCGATTCTTAGGGAACACATGTACTGATAAAAAATATGTTATTATAACAGTTATGTTATATAACAGTATACGTTAAATGTACCTTAAGTTGCTTTGAATAAAAATATTTGCCAAATGCATTAATGTGAAAGTTTAAATGTAATGGCTCATTTCTGCCTACTGAAGCCCTAGAAAAGGGGAGCAGAACCCCACAATGTTGACCGATCAATTCCATCAGTCATTACTTTCAGTTGGCAATTCCTTGTAATCAAAAATCCTTGTAGCGTATTTTTCTTTTTAAAAAATAAAATTTTTTTGCGTTTCGTGCTTCTTCGTGTCGAGACTAACTGCACAGCTGAAGATGTCACTTACGGAGCGCTTTTTAGCAAAAAAAAAAATGCTGGCCGGGTTAAAACCGCTTTGTTTTATAAATCCAGTGTTGACATAAGTAGAGACAGGCGGATCTTTAGCTTTTATATGTTGAAACGCAAAGTGCGCTTTAAACTTTAGAGTATTTTGCTGGCTTACTCCCTCTCGTCCCGTCGCTCTGGATTCTCAGACAGTCTGATTCATGCTATCGAATCGGTTCTTTAGAACGGTTCTATAACCGTTAACAAGAACTATACGAATCGGTTCAATTGAATCTTTTAAAGAATCGAGTCAATAGAATGATTCGTTTGCGAATCGAATAGTCGCAAGTATAGACACTAGACTCCACTACAACTCAAAACTTTAAGCAGCAATGAATGAATGAATGAGACGCTTACCCGACATAGCGGTTGTTGTACAGGAAAGCATCAGCAGGCGACAGCACGGTACTTAAAATGATAACACACCTAAATATTACAGATCTGTCCATATCTTACTTTAACAAACATCTATTCTATATACAACAATACTGCAGCGGAATATTAGAGGCTGCGGTTTGCATATGTATAACGAATGTATTTCATCACACACAAAAAATCTGTCGCTTTTCTTGTCTATGTGTCCGCTCCTGAGGCGATTTCTTGAGGTAGAGGTGTGAAATCATTCATGTGGGAATTCGGGTGGTATCCCGAGTCTTTTAAAGTGTTTTTGGAAGTGTGGTCACGTGGTTCGGGGTGTCAGAGGGGTTGGGAACTGGATTCAGGAGTGTAGTTTATTAAGGGGACGGCTGCCAGCAGTGTACTTTGATGCCATGGCTATTGTTTTTAATCGTCTCTTTTAGAGTGTAAAATATTTAGTTACAGCCTACACATTATATGTATATTAGCCTGGTTTGCTTGCCAAATAAATGCACAATACATCTTAATAGGGACATTTTAACATCTTGTGCATTTGGCAGACACTTCTAACCAAAGCAATTTAGAGTTCAATTTACTTTCGCCCCTCTACCGCCAACTCTGTTAGAAACATAAAATTACATGTTACTTTACATGCTTTCCATTTTGTATGTTGGAGTCATTTAAAGCCAGACTGGCTCGATTTATAATAAATCTTTGTTATAAACTTACTGTTGTGAATTGGGGTATGGAGATCGTTTTGAACTCTGATCTGTCACGTAAATTTATTTAGTATTGTTATATAGACCTATTATTTGCACTGTAAAAATGCACTTCTGGTTAGATGCTAACTGTATTTCATTGCCTTGTAGCCACATGTGCAGTGACAATAAAGTTGAATCTAATCTAATCTACATGCTCAGTAACTTTTGTTCATTTTTAACCCAAAAAGTTACAGATTGCAGCTTTAAGATAAACATTATATCAGTACATGTTTCAAACCCTTGAGCTGGTGTTGTCAGTGCCACGAATTATTAGTTTAGCTATAGCATGTAGGAAGTAGGATCTATTTATTAATGCCTGACAAAGCAGAACGTTTGATTCTTGTCCCTTTATTCCTCTATGGAAGATAACACACACATGTTCCACAGACTTCCACCCGCTGAGACCTTAAATCTTTTCATGCCTTTTATTGTCTGCCATATATATCATCACAGTGAGAGTGTGAAGTCATTATGTAATACAAACCAGCATGTCAAGCCCTGGTGCTAAAAGGGATAAAAGTTCACTCACTCAGAAGATGTGCAAGCCATGAGAAAGAATCGGATGAAAGCACATATTTGTGTCCTCGTCAAGCAGCCCCAATGGGATGACATCATAGCTGTGAAGAACAGAGATGTCATCCTTGCTTGCTGATTTATGGAGGATTTGGCTTTGTTGTAGGGCTGCATTTCTTACTCGGGATGTGTGTCCTATTAATCTTGAGGAAGAGAGGGAGAGAGAGACAATGAGAGAGAAAGAGAGAGAGAGAGAGAGAGGGTTTGAAGAGAATGGATCAGAATTACAACTCTTAGGTAGTAAACCAACGCAATATTACCCGTAGAGAGGACAGACAGTTTAGTTCCAAGAGGACAGTCCCTCCCATTCCTCCTGCCAGTTTTCCCAGTCTGGTGGAGATAAATCTTCTGGTATTATCTGCTGCTGACCATCAGAAGGTGAAAGTCTTTGCTGGCCCAACACAGATTTTTGAGAGACATATGGTGTCCATAAACTTCTTCTGGCTCTTTACAGGAACCAAATATATTCTGACACTCTATGATCACCCAATGATAATTCACCAACAGTCATGATCACCATGGAGACTGAGAGCTATTGATGGCTGTTGTTTTTATGATGTGTGTTTCATTGTTGTTGCTCAAACTCAAAGTTTTTTAAACAGAGTGGTCTGTTTAAGCGAGGTATTTTTTTTATTTTTCAAAGTAACTGGACATGCAATTTCCATCTGGCAGATGATAAAACAGGACCCAGTGACCAGAAGGTCAAAAAGACTGGGGTGTGCTGTTTTACTGTTTCTTCAGGAAATATAGTCTCATGTTATTGTCTTACTTAAAACATTAAAATTAAGATTCAGAAGAACTCTTCCAAGTTTTGGAAAGTTAAAAGAGCATTTTTGCAGGTTTTAGAATTTGATGGTAGTTTTGTTTGTTTTATGGAAGAAATGGATGCTAATACAACAGGACAACTAAATGAATTATTTTATACTTCATACTTGAATGTTTATGTATTTTGTCATAAAGTATTTACATCCTTGAAAATTTAGTTCAGGTTTATTACAGTATATTTCATAAATATGAGCCTGCTGTAGGCATACATACATTTGAGAGAATTTTTATGTTTCTGGCCTCCAAAAGAATCCATAGGGGTGTATGAAAATATTCATGGATGTTGGGTGTGAAAAGGGGTTAAAATGCATTTCTTAAAAAGGGGTTTGTTCTCGCTTCCCGTCACCTCTCCATCTCACAGAAGCGACAAATCTGCCATCTGCTGGTCAGCAATATGATTTACAACGAGTAATTCAGTGGCCTCAAAAGTATTTGGACACCTCAGCCACCCAGTTTTATTGCTATATTTACTACTTATATTTGCTATATTTACTATATTTTCCTCTTGGGTTTTTTTTAACTGGTCCCAATGTCATTTTGGTGGATGTAGTTAGTCTCGAACAGGTGTCTTGGCAGCATCACAGACGTCGTTTGTACACCAATTATAGACATTTTCCAAAAGTGTACAAATACTTTTTATGTTTTACATTTTGTCTTTTTGTTTAATAAGCTGGAACCAAGGAATATTTAGACATATAAATCGCTACAGACTCTTCAAAAGAACAAAATAAGTACAGAAGTACAGAACGTTATGTACTACTACAATTAACGTCATTAATTTAATTACGAATCAGCTATGAATTATAACTTACAATGACGTCAAAG
>JAZGTI010017789.1:0-12001 GCA_036877585.1 Botia kubotai | reverse complement strand
ATATATATATATCCTTTTTACGCTGTGTTGAAATGTCTGAGACCTGTCTATAGCGCTTATTTATTGTTGCCTCTTATCGGGATTGAAGTTGCTTCCTTGTCCTCATTTGTAAGTCGCTTTGGATAAAAGCGTCAGCTAAATGACTAAATGTAAATATAAATGTATATGACATAAACAAAGCCAGCTAAAGAAAACTGTTAAAAAAGTTAAATAAACAAGTTTGCTGTACCCCTGAAGGATTTGTATAACCTCACATGACATGTTTTCAAAAGCAGCTATTTATGGGAAACCTATTTGATTGTTTTTGCAACTTAATTAACTTTTAGCATTTTTGCTTTTTCAGAACTGGGAGGAGGAATGGGTGAAGATCGTGGAAATGGCTTCTCCTGTGTCCAGCAGTAACGGGCTACAGTTTGACTCTTTGGAAGACATTCACATCTTTGTCCTCTCAAATATTCTCCGGAGGCCAGTTATTGTTATCGCAGGTACATGACGTTACAGAATGTGTACAGTCATGTTTTGTAAAAAGTTATGCAAGAAATTACAATTAGTCTTCGGAACAACAAACTGCAAAAGCAAAATGTACTAGCTTTGATTCTTATTTGTTTGACCAAAGTGCAAACTCATCAAGAAATGGTACAAAATAAAAAACACACATCAATATATCAGTTCTAAATAACTATACACTAAATGTAAATAATTATGTTAATAACCGATAATGACCAATATTAATATAATATTGTTCATTTCCCTACAACTGCTTCCAGGCAAAATAATACAAATTGGAATATTGGTTTATATTGTTTCAACAGACCAAGTACTCAGGAGTATGACGTCTGGGTCCTCCTTTTCACCCCTCAGTGTGGGGGGCATATACCTGCCTTTGCACTGGCCTCCAGGAGAATGCTACAAATATCCCATAGTGCTCGGCTATGACTCCCAGCATTTTGCACCTCTGATCACCATCAAAGACAGCGGCCCAGGTATGGCAGACATTGCTATACTCCCTTACTGCGGTGTTGCCAAAGTTGGGCAAATGTATTTGAAAATGTGGGGTTTTTTTGTTTATCAGAAATCCGTGCTGTACCATTAATAAACCCTGGCAGAGGTGGGTTCGAAGAGTTTAGAGTGCACTTCCTAACAGAAAAAGAGCAGCAACAGAAGGACAAGCTGCTAAAGGACTACCTGATGCTTATAGAGATCCCAGTCATTGGTCTGGGTTATGATTCCACACAGATCATCGCTGCAGCCAGGTATGAACTAAATATGAGCATTTTACTTTATTTGCTGCATTATATAATTGTTACAGGAAAATCACAACTATATTTGTATTCATTCATTATCTGGAGCACTGTTGGTGGAGAAAAGGCAAATCAATGTGGTTAGTGGCAACACACTGTAAATGCGTCTGTGTCAGCCATGCACAAGTTAGCTAATGAGGTACTGATGACCACAGGCTGCATGTTGTTTTTTTTAAGCTTTTTAAAAAATAAAAAATCAGCATCCATTTCTTTGCTGATTTAGGCTGCTTTATGCTTGTTTTGCTCATTTGGTGCTGGTGTAGCTGGTTGTGGTCGACATTGGTCTTTCTGGTGAAGTTGGTTGACCAAGAAAGTATTTCTGGTTGAACAAGCTTAGAAGTACTGCAATCAAAACACAAAATGTCCTGATGACCAGACATTTACATTTATTCATTTAGCAGACACTTTTATCCAAAGCGACTTACAAAGGACAAGAGCATTAAACATTTTGTCTTAAGAACCAACAAGCCAAGTCTACAAAGCTACATTTACAAGTGAAAGTTGTATTTTGATGCTAGACCAGACATTTCAGTTAATTCATTTTAGGAAGGAGTTTCCCTATTACCTAATACCCATTACCCTATTACCCATTACCAATGTCTTTGTTTGGATCAAAACAGTTTGCTGTCTTTTGTTTTTTAATCTCGAATCATTTCTCCATCAGACTGGATGAGGGCAATCTACCTGAGGATATGAATCTAATGGAGGACTACCTACAGCTGGTCAATCACGAATATAAGCGGTGGCAAGAGGACAAGGAGTCTTTATGGGCGCCTCAGTCCCAGCGTCCCCCTCCCTTCTCTGTTTCCCAACTTTCTCTCATTGAGATCCGCTGTGCCACACCCCGCTGTACCTTCTATGTCTCAGTAGACACTCAGCCACACTGTCATGAGTGCTTCGAAAAGCGTCAGGCTGGCAGAAAGCCAGAGGCCATTTCCACCACCATTCAGACCTCGGACCTGGAGAACAGGGGTAGACTAGAGCGCTCTGTGCTGCCCAGCCCCCGTTCAGCGCCCCCTACGGCCCCCAGCCTAAGCCTTTATAGCGAGACTCACGCCATGAAGTGCAAGACGCCCGGTTGCTTGTTCACACTCAGTGTGGAACACGAGGGACTGTGCGAACGTTGCTTTACTGCAAGACAAGACAGATTGGCTGCCAATGGGACACTGCAAGGCCCCTCCCACGCCTGGTGCCATGGACAGTGGGTGTCGGGTGGCCGGAAACGAGAGAAGGAAATGGAGTGGGAGCACGAGAAGGAACGAGAAAGGGACACAGAGAGATGCATTATGTGTCGACAGGAAGTCTTTAGAATATTTAATGGTCTTTGCCTGTCCTGCATGCAGAGGACTGCAGTTTCTGAGAGGGGAAACACCCAAAAGCAGGAGTCCAGAACAGAGGGCTCAGTGTGGCTGCTGAATAAGGAGATAGAACACACTGGTACCACCAACAACACCTGGCAGATGCCTGCTGTCCGTCAATGTAAACGCTCCGGCTGCCAGTTCTTTGGAACGCCAGAAAAATTGGGATTCTGCACTATATGTTATCTGGACTACCAGACTAATCACCGTAAGTAAAACTGTTCCACAGTCACACAAACATTTTTAGACTTGGGCTGATATCCTTATTACATTCGGCGAAAGCACTGATGATTGTGTCATTTTAGCACACAGCATTTCATTGCAAAAATCTGAATCTTATTCACTAGTTCCTTGTAGTCTAACTTAACTAGCCGTAATTTGTGCTCGTTTTGTGCTGCAACATGAATATTTTAATTTATGCTATTTTCATTAATTTTAGCGCAAACATGCCTCCTTGCTATGCAAGTGAGGCTCATTTTAAAATGCACAGCACGTTATGGACTGTTTGCCCAGCGCTATCACCATACACGGAATGCTCAGGATAAACCAAATCTAAAACTTTTCTGATTTGGCAGTAATTAATTATCTGATGAAAAAGAGCATAATAGCTAAGCTTATATATAGATATTGAACAGACAATGAATTTATCGTTTTGGATTTTCTTCCTTTGTACAGAGGCCACCCCCACTATTGTCCAACCCAGGCACACGTCCGAGGCTGGTTTTCAGAACTGTCCACAGTGTAGGGGCCAGGGCTGTGGTGCTGAGGGAAAAGCCATGCTAGAAGGTTACTGCAACAAGTGCTTTGTGAAGGAACAGAGTGCTAGACTCAACCAAGCTGCTAGCAGGGGCTCTCACTCCCCAACTCTCGTCACAGTGAGTTTTTTTTGTATGTGGTAAGTTTGGTTAGGTTTAAGTATTGGAGAAGCTATAAAACATCTGTTGTTTTTATCCAGCGGGCCTCCAAACCCCGTCCACCTCCAATACTTAGCCAGGTGCAGTGTCGACGTAGTGGTTGCAAGAACCTCTCCCCTGGTTGCACGGACCTTTGCCCGGACTGCCTCAGCCGTGGCCAGCGAGAGGGTCGGCGTGCCCAGGCGCCCAAAGAGAAAAGCAAACAGCGCTGCAAGACACAAGGCTGCGACCACTATGCCAATCAGGAGAAGCAAGGCTACTGTAATGAATGTGACCATTTCAAACAGATTTACAGAGGGTGACAGTTCATCATTACAAAGGGCCAGGTTCATTGCACACTACCGTGCATGCTGGTGAACACTTACAAAGCAAGGAACTTTTTGCCCAGAATTCCCCACCTATCTTGGGTGGGGCTAAAAGAGCGTGGTGGTGCTGTAGAATTGGTGATTACCTCTCAAATGTTTTGGTCATTTGTTTTATCATGTGTATAGGACAGAAGCAGAATGCTAGCGTAAAGAAGCTAGCAACACACAATCTATGTTGTGTCTACAATTTATGTTGAACATGGTAATAAATTAGAAGAATTTGATGAAAATTGAGAAAAGCTTGTAATAGATTTCCAGATGAATTATTTATATAAGCAAAGATGACCATTGAAATTGACCAAAGTTAATCTACTTAAAGACAAGTCCAAACCAACAAACATTGCCATTGTGGACTGCAGAATGCCAGCAGATTTTTTTGGAAGTACATGAATAAGACCTACAGGGTATGTGAGACCACTGAAGGACAGCATTTGATTATGTTAAGTGCCAATGAGAGCTAAACAGAGCTCACATTTTATTTCCTGCTGCACCATTTGATGTCTGCGAGCAGTATGGATCTTTTGCCTTTAAGAATGTTTCTTTTCTATTTATCTCTTTTTGACAAGTTCCTTCTTGCTGTTAAAACTTGTTCACATTTGCTGGCCTTGCTAAACTTCATATGACTTGGTTTGTTCTATTGAATGGATAAATATTTTCCTGTGGCTGAAAAATTCCTTAAGTGCAATGAAAGCCAGATACTTGACACCTTTCCAACCTCTTGCAGAGAATGAGTTCAGTTAAGCAGAAGAGTGTTGCTGTGCCAAAAATAGTGTCAAATTGTGTTTAATTTTAATGACAAGAAACTATGACATGGCTGAAATCCCCATCATCTGGATAAACAACTAAACAAGAAAAAATCAGTTCAAACATCAACACACCTCTGTCTTATGTTAGGTCTGTGAAATCCCTGTTTGCTGTTCTTGACCAGCCACATTTTTAGGTTGCACTACTCCTTTGAACACACAATGCCTCAGTCTGTTCTTTACATACATTTAGTATGCACAAAACTGACATTCTCTATTTGAATATTGCCGCAAAATCTGCACAGACTTTGAAAAAAGTTGTTAACTCCTATGGCATCATTTATAAAGAATAAAGTTTGTGTTAAACAGTCCCATCGCTGAAGTCCAATATTGTGCAAGCACATTTAGCGCTGTCTACTTGAACTAGATTCATGAGCAACCCATACAGAAATGTGCTTTGGATAAACAATAAAAATTTACAGTAGAATTGTAAAATCAAGAGCATCTACTCTTCAGCTACTGGGTCTGTCCGTTCAGATCATCACAAACTTGCACATTACTTAATATAAGCTGCTTCAAAATTAGGACTGGTACTTCTGACTTTACAGTGCATAGTTACATTCCAGTTACAAACCTTGTGGAATATAGATAAAAATAATTTTGTGCAACCTGTCATATAGAGTATCGTATGTTTTTTTTTGTTTATTTATTCATTCACAGCGAATACTATCTGTAATGTGTTTCAGTAATTATTTATATGTGGTCCTGAAATAAATTATTTTTAATAGGAAAGCATCCTGTCTCTTTAAAAATCTTTGTTTTTTTTATTTATAAGTCTCTGTGTTACTTTAGGCACTTTTATTTGTAATACATTGGTATATTACTTACTAAACTAACATGGTTTTGTTATTGGTACCCAATGCTTACTGTGTCAGTTCACTAGTTAGGAAAGTAACTGGTTTTGTGATTTCAGGGTAACTGCCAGATGTGCTCATCTAGAGTTTTTTGGGAACTGAAAAGAAACAATGTTCTGATCTAAAACATCGGTCAGCAGGTTGAACCACAATGCACTGTATTTACTGAGAACTGGCTTTAAAACATGACTAGCAAGAAAACAGAATTGACCATGAAAGGGAAAAACTGCATGCTGGCAAACCATAACCTATCAACAAAGTCCACCAGTTAGCACCTTGAAGAGTATTAGATTCAACAATATCATAACCAAATTTACTAAAAACTTTGTGTAAGGAGTAAACAAGGATTAGTGACTACCTTGCTTGTAATTGCTTCATATATGTCTGACCCTTATTACGCCTTTAACAGAGCCAACTCATAGACGTTTATGTGGTGTTCCACACTTAAGCAGCTCAAAAAGCAGGCAACCCCCAAAAAAGAGCTGGTCTGACTCACTACTGGAAGGAAATAGTGCATCAGTGTCTGTGTCAGAGAGGGAGGGGATATTTGGTGTGGGGAAGACATGACATTTTAGTGATACAGGGGAAGGAACTGCGGCAGTGCGGGCGGAAAAGTTAACAACCTGCAGTGAAGCATTCTGAAAATACCATGCTATGCAAAGAGACACATCAGCCATGAAGTGTGCAGCCTGCACAATACTGCTTTATCTTAAGGGTTTTTCTTTCTTTCTACCAGTGCACTATGATTTTGGTCAACAAAATGCAATGTTTTTACACAAATTTAAATAGTAATGTAATTCTTTTGTCTTAAGCTTTGTAACCTGTTGAGACAAAGCGATTTTTATCATTGTAGTTAGAGACAGCAACACACAGACACAGTGGCGCAGTAATACTGATGTAATTGAGGTCGCAGGACCGGAACAATCTGTTTTATAACCATTAACAAATTGCTCAGTAAAATAACTTCACAATAAGAGTGACGTTTTTTTATATTAAAAATATAATATTTATATAATCATGTTGTTTCTCATACGTTTCCCATCTTGCTAAACAGATTAAACAATAATTAAACAAAAATTATTGATAACTTTGTTGTGAAAACAACAGACTGCTCGGTATCATACTGGTGATTAGATTGTCAAGCTAACCATTTAGGGACAATATGTAGGTTTAATACTAAGGATTTGGCATATGTTTATGCTTCATCCCCTGGCTGGTGAATAGTCACTGAATAGCCAGAAAAGGCAATAGGAAAATAACAGCTACAGATACTACGTGTCTGTGACACTTTTTAGAATTCTGACAAATAAATAGTCACAGTTTTGTCTGGTGGAATGGCAAGGGAATTCCAAGTTTATTTTGGTGGTGTATTTGACCAGATCTGGCGAGTCATTTTAGTAGATCAGGAAAAGTTTCAAAGATGATCTGTCACCTCAGGTGCATTCCAGAAAAGTTTCCATAGGTTAAGGCTGTCAAAATGATAGAACACCCAGCAACTACAGCTGTTATTGTAGAAGACCTTTTAACAATTCTACTTTACACTGTTTACAAAAAGTAGAACATACTGGGTGTAATGAAAATGCATAAAAAGTATTTGATCTAAAAGCAATTATTAGTTTAACCACAAAACAAATTATTTCATTTCAAATCCATACAAATATTTATTTATGTTTGATTGGCTAAAATCATAACACATTACACTCCAATTTGCAATTTCCTTTTTGAGTTCTGTGGGTACTTTCAATGTGTTAGTATGTTACTATATTTTCGGTAGTGAATTGGTAGTTCCTTAAATTAATAATAAATGATTTGGTTTGTCTTTTTAGAACTGAGTCCAAACACTCTGATGTAGTATGTTAATAACAGCAAATAACTAAAAATTTGTCAGTTTCCCTTCTGAGTGATACTGTAACAGATACTGGGAATAGTTGCGATTTGCATGACTACATAACGTATAGAAGCCCTCTGGAGCCCATCACAGCATGTGTTAACATTCTCTTACAGCAATCTATAGGATGGATCCCATAAATTTGATCATAATTTAATTCTGATTTAAGCAGACCCACAGAACTGAAGTTCAGGGGGTTGCCCCCAGTGAAGTTTGACTAAAGTGAATAAAGATGAAGTGGGGGTGTGGATTCTTTGCTTTAGGAAACATTCCAGGGGAAATCACTTTTTTTAGGTGTTTTTTGTAACTTTTCAGTAAGTTACTGTTTTGACTCATTTTTCAAAAACCCCACTTTATCCTATCATGCTGAAAAGTTAGACAGTGTTCAAAATGGCAGCAATGGTAAAATGATTTGATCAATTATGTAGAACTTGAAAAAATTCAGACTTTAAAATAAATAATCCTACAAGTGTTTATGGGTGCTGTACAACATGTCTGCAGCTGTTTAATCATATAGAATTTATAGTATCTTATTTGCAATCTGTTAATAGCACATCAGAACTTTGCTACCCTATTTACCCTAATTTTAGATTTATTTTCACAGTTTTTCTATAATTATAATACATGGAGTTTTCATGACCTTGTATTTGAGAGAACACTTGAGAGAACATTTGAGAGAATGGAATATTTGTACTTTCTAAAAATTATTTGTCAAACCCAGGCCTATTTTAAATGAGTTAAAGAAATCTTAACCGGTCACAGGACCACAGATATACATTTTATCTAAAATCTGGGACATTACTTTTTATGTCAGCAGTAACATGTTACATTCCTTCATTCTAAATCTAATGCTCTGTACAGGGTCATCTATTTATCAGTTTATCTAAATATTTAAGTGCTCTCAGACTCTTCCACAGCCCTAGTGTCTCTGTCTAACAGGATGGGTAGCTTAATTGTAATGAAACAAACCCCCCAACCATCACAGTGCAGAGGAACTGTGATACATGATTTGCTTAGAGTTTCAATTACGTGCCATTGGAATTTTTATAATACAGTAATGTAATTTTTGCTATATAATACATAGAGGGAAATAATGTCATCCTGAGCCACCCAGCAATCTGCCAGTCACAGACAGACAAATAGCAGATTTGCAGGTTGACTGTCAAAGGCGTTTTGAAATCCTTATTTGTCACCGTAAGGCATTAAAACTCATCCAAGTAGTACAGGCTTGTTTTGGCACTTTTGGCTTCTGTTTTGTCTTACTAACTGATTTGTTACTACTTGACTTAACTACCTCCTAAAGTATTGTCACAACAAAATATTTACATATATTTCTTTAATAGCCACAAATGATAAATAACACAAAAATGTGTACAGAAGTTTTTTACTTTTACAAGCAATAAAGCAATGGCACAAGCAATAATGTGTTAACAGAAATGTTGCTTCTCTTCTGAGTAAAGGGCAAATAAAAGTGGAAACGGTCAGTGCTGAGCTCCATGGCACACAAGAGAAGAAAAATGCCCCACGTGAGAAATTGACACACACACATTTGAGACATTACAATTTGTTAAAGCCCAGAAAAACATTGTTTAAAGGTTACAAATGTTACTGCCATTTGCAGCTTTAAAGTAGTTTTATCACCAAGTATTTTGCTGAAAAACTGTTTGCTCATAGTCGAAAAAACATTTTCAGACAGTAAGGCACAAAGGTGCATTCAAGTATGCATGTTTACCATCATAATAAACAATGAGGGCTGACATTAAAAGTACATAAACATTTAAAACAAAATTCATAATGCAGGTATGTAGACATAACTGTATGTAGAACATAAGCAAGCACTGAGTAATACAAACCAAGTACATGTACTTAATACATTATATTGTTAGTGTTATTACTATTATAATCAATAATATTTTCATGTAATATGTGTAACATGGACACTGTAATGCAAATTGTAAAAGAAAATGTTTTTATAACCAAAAATCCTAATTAAAATAAACGCAAAAGGTAATTGCCTTAACCCCCAAGATAATGACCAAAGTCAACCACAGTTTAGCACTCACTGGTGAGAGCTGACTTTTAGGTTTGGCTGGCTAAACACAGTCCTCTTAGAGATGTGGTATAAAAGGGGTTTTCAGGCAAAGCTGGAGATATATTTGGTCTTTGACAGGCCAGAGAGCTCATCCTCATAACGGGGAAGACATAAGAAGAGGATTCCACAGCCCAGCATCAGGATGGTGGCACCCCAGCAAAAGCCATACGCTCAGGTGTAGTCATAACTTTTATAGATCTGCTCCTTGAACAACCCGTGGCTCAAAGGGAAGCAACAAAAGAGGGACGCACGGAAACATAGGGCTGTATTAGAAAGGGCTTTATTCGACTTAAACATAATTCACAAAAAAAGAAAGGAAAAGAAACAACAAAAACAAAATAATATTCCTGAAGAAGTCAGAGTCAGTATGTAGCGCAAGGTGCCTGAGTTCAACATTGTAATGTACTGTTGGTGCAGTGTAAAAAATGCGGAAAGAAACCAAACATAACCCAAAATCCAAAAGTCCAACCCCCGTTTGCCTCGACTATCGCTCTTTTAAGGGCGCACTCGGAGCGCAGCCGCAGGTGCTTTTAATCTACAGATTGCCGCAAGTAGAACCGCCAATCACGTCTCACAAGCTCAATGACGGGAGCCGTCACAGTAGATGATCAGAGCGATTATCTAGTGGATTACTGTAATGAGAGATCAATCTCAGTCAGATGGTAGTACAACAGAGAAAAAGATTAATCTGTACTGTACAACCCACATCATAAATTATAAATTCAGTTACAGTTGCCTTAAAAAGTATTTGCGTCCTTAAGCAACACTTGTGAATGTCGTTGCTTTAGAAAAATCAAATGATGTTTGCGTTAAAAGAAAGCTCACACTTGAAAAGACACAATAGCCAAAAAAAAATACTTGGACACTTTTGGGTTGTCAAACAGTAGTGAAACAATGTCCATGTTATAATCAACACTGGCTTTATACAAAATTCTTTATAAAAATAGCTCATTTGAAAAGAGGCCCTTTTGACATTTTGTTATCTGATGTTGTCAGGATTCAGGCTGTTGCCAGTCTTAGAGATCGCGTTTTGCCAGGATCCTGACAGTCTTTGTTACAGGTCAGGGCGCGGGGCTTAGACTCCGACTCTTCTCGTCTTCGTTCGGTTATGGTTCGAGTCGGAGTCTAGACTCGCGCCCTGGGTGTGCGTTACGTGTGGAAGCACATGGCTAATTTACATATTCATCTGCCACGTGCTCTCCGGTCTTACGTCAACACCCCGCCTCTTTGTTTCCTCGTCACTCGTTTCTGTTAATATCACACACCTGTTCGTCATTGTTTCCCATGTATATTTATTGCCCTCGTGTTTGCTGTTCCGTGCCGGTTCGTGTTGTACCATTGAGCGTTGTGTCATTGCGTGTTGTTGCTATTTGAGCCTTGTCTTCATAGCGTGTTGTCGCTACGACGCCTTAGTCTGTTGGTCCTCGTCGCTCGCTGTTTGAGCTCCTTGTTCTCTGTTATTCGTTCTCCGTCTAAAGATAGTCTTAGCCGTGTCTGTGTTATTTGTTATAGTCTTGTTACTGTCTATGTTCTCCGTTTGAGTGTTCCCCTGTCTGTTGGGTCGTTCTAGTCTTAGTCTTAGCTTGTTTATTGTTTACGGTTTATTTTCATATATATATATATAATATATAATATATATATATATATAATATATAATATATGTACGTGTGTGTGTATATATGTATGTTTATCAGTTATTCCTTATCTACGTTTGGATTATAGGATTTAATTTTTGCCGTTTATTATTTCTTTAGACGGTTGTTTTCTTAAGTCTTTTGTGCAATTTGATTTCCTTTTCTTTACTTATTTGTTGATTCTTGGTCGCACCCTTGTGGCTTGCCTTGCCGTCCACGAACCTGACAGACGTCTTCATTTTGACCACTATATCTAACATTTTCATTTGTTTGTTTTAAGTGCTTTTTGCTTAATGTATTTTTGTGGTATGTTTCTGTTTTGATATCTAATGCAATTCCTACTTTTTGTGGCTGTTTTGTTTTGAATTTAGGGAAAATATATACTGAACACTGACTGCATTCACAACTTTTATTTGGAGAAAAAGGCGACAAAATATGTGGTTACCCAATATGTTTTTAATTCGTAATTCATAGCTGTTGTTTTTTAATTCGCACACTTGATAGTAACTTGGCACCAGTTGGTTTCTGTTAAAGTGTTTAATCACTAGTTCTCTGATCCAAGATGGCGCCGAGCATGGCAGCCGTGTTGCGAGCTCCGAGTACACTCCGCAGATTTTCGTGTGTTTTTCTTGTTTTTTTGTTGTTTTACGTGTTGGATGTTGTCAGTATAACTGTCTACGACAGACATACGCTTTTAAATATTGGTTCCTTTGTCGCGCAACGCAAACCGGACTTTGAGTTCTTGAACGCCGGCGGTTTGTTTACAGACACCGCATCAGAGCCCTTTGTCTG
>JAZGTI010017788.1:0-12003 GCA_036877585.1 Botia kubotai | reverse complement strand
TCTCTCTCTCTCGCTCTCGCTCTCGCTCTCGTGATGGACTCTTTCTCAGTATTTCTCTTCTCTCTCAGTCTGTGTGGATGGAGTTCCTGGTTTGACGTGTTCTTGAGTTTTACTTTCAGAATGCAGCCGGTCTCATTAGCATCTGAGTGCAGCCCTGCTCTCAATATTCTGACAGACGGTTCGGCCCATCTTCATTTCTGAGCTCACAGTCTTAATGTCATTTCTGCCCTGATGTTACAGCGCTCTCTCTCTCTCTCTCTCTCTCTTTCACTCACACTCACTTTCTGGGTCTTTCTCTCTCTCTCACTCACACACTCACACAGTCACTCTCCCTGTCTCACACACACACACACACACTGTCTTTCACTACTCTCTCTCTCTCTGTCTGTCTCTCTCTTGCTTACTCACTCACTGTCCCCCTCTCTCTCTCTCTCTCTCTTTCTAGCCCTCCCTGGCCACTTTTGTTCCAGGGTTTTTGTTATTTCTCAGTCTAGGGTTTTTCAGTCTTGCCAATTAACCTTTCATCCAGCAGGATCTTTATCATGCGTCTGTGCCTGACTGCAGGTTTTAGAGCGATGATCTCACATCGCCTCTCCTCCAGCATCGCCTGGCTCCTCTCATTCCGTCTAAACAGACACAGTTATGTTCACTTTCAAGCTTCACCATCAACGACAAGCAGACGTTAAACTTTTCTGCACCCCAAGTGGGATCAAGTGCAGTTGAAATAACTTAACTACATTTCCATTACAAAATTGACTGATGGTTACCGACGCAAACTTGCTGCCATTTCCTGTATTTTAACATAGAAATAAGTTCCCTTTAAGTTTGTGGTTTTAAGACGACTCCCGTTTGTGAACTGCCTGAGATTGCGTGTAAGTTTATAAGACAAACAAGTGCAGGACACTTTAAAATGATCCGCCTGGCCCCCTAGAAACGGGGCAGTAATGTTTTCCCCCCTTTTCGATGAAGGTAAGGCGGCTTGTTTGTCCGGGAAGGAGAAATTTCTCGTTCTTTTTTGTTTTGGAGTGCTGTGTTTGAACGGTTGCCGGGGGAACGGTAAACAAGGTTGTCATGGTGACCTGGCCGAGGAAGCCAAAACATAGCATGTGACCAGAGAGGGGAGGAGGGTGCTGTGTAACTGGATACAATAGTGTGTGTCTCAACTGAGAATCTAAAATGTAATGTGTGAATCACAGAGACAGTTTACCAGAACACACACACACACACACACACACATTCTCACTTCTGCTCTTAAATAAAGTCAAGCTCCTACTTTTGTTTCCACATGACGCAGTTAAATGCCACCTTACTGCACTGGCTAGAGTTCCCTTTTCTACCTTAAACAGATTTGCAGAGATTTTATCATGTGTGCGGTTTGCATTGTGTAACAATCACACTCGTATTTATAAAAGACGATGGATTGCTTTTAAGAAGCACTTCTCAAAAAGTATTAGCTGCTTTCATAATGGGATTTTACGTGTTAGTTTGTGCGGTGATGTCGTGAGTGGGCCGCACTTGAACTGATCTCATTGTCTATGCTAACAGAAAGAAAGCAAAGATACTCACTCATCTCAAACTGTCCTTATAACTCAGTTTGAGTTGAGCTTTCTCAAGATCCCACTGCACAGAAAACAACATTAGACAACAAGAACTTGATGCTGCTCCTTTAAAACGATTCTGTTTTAAGTGGTGTCGTTCAAGTTGATGTCACAAACTCGCATTTAATTATTTTGAAGCAAAGGTTTAAGTGCTTTTAAAGTGTTGAATCGTGTTTAAACTTTGGTTTGTAATTCTGATTTCTCTCTGTCAGGCCACACTGGATGTTGTGATGAACTTGCAGTTCCATCTCATAGAGAAGCTCTGGCAGACATTTTGGTATTCAACAGCGCCATCTAGTGACGGAGCCACTACCATACCCAACAGGTGCCACATATCCCAAAAACATCAACTTTAATAGAAACAGTTGGTCCAAACGTCTGAGGCCGCATTTAAAATTTAAATATTAAAAAAATATATATATAAAAAATTAAATTTAACCAGAAAAAAGAACGTTTTAACATTTTAAAAAAATTACAATGTAAAATTATGTATATATTACACTATATATATGTAAATATATATAAATTAAATATGTAAATAGAAGGATCAGCTGTATCACCAATTAAATATGCTCATTTACTTCTAATGCTTTGTAATGTAAAAAAATTTAATTGAATAAATGCAAAATTGGATTTTCTCTATTTTTTACTATAAAGTCACATTTTTATGCATTTAATAAAATAATCGTAACTGTTTTTTTAAAAAACGGTTCGTACAGTCTTTGCTTTTACAGCTGTGACTTGTGACGAGTCCAATCTTAAGATTGTCTGTCTGAATGGATCTGTTTTTGGCAGTGAAGACGATGTGGAGGAGATTCGAGGGTTCCCCAGAGAGAAGCTGATCGCTCTGTGTAAATATGAACCAATTAAACAGTGGATGAGAAGCTGCGATCACATCCTGTACCAGGCGCTGGTGGAGATCCTCATCCCTGATGTACTGCGCCCTGTTCCCAGTCAGTATTTAAACCTACACACGCACTTTCTGTGAGCTGTTCCAGGATCAGTGGTGCAGTTAGACTGTGATCAGAACGTATGAGGGTGACTAATGACATTGTGATCCTGCAGGCACCCTCACTCAAGCTATCAGAAACTTTGCTAAGAGTCTGGAGGGTTGGTTAACCTCAGCCATGAGTGACTTCCCACAGGAGATTGTTCGTACTAAGGTACTGAGTGTGTATGTGCGTGTGTGTGTGTGTGTGTAACCTGCAGTCTTTGCAGCATTTCTAAGAAGCAATATTCACAATGTTTCAGAACTTTAACATTTTTTACAACATAATACAAGATTAATTACGCAAAATTATATTATATTAAAATAATTATAACCTTTCTCTGTAGAAGTTACTCCTCTGTAATAAATGTTTGTTTGGCAATGATTAGAGTAACGATTTAAAGCTCAATCTGTGTTGTTGTTGTTGCATGCGCAGGCTGCAGTGGTGAGTGCGTTTGCGCAGACGCTGCGCCGGTACACCTCTCTGAATCACCTGGCGCAGGCGGCCCGCGCCGTCCTGCAGAACACCTCCCAGATCAACCAGATGCTCAGTGACCTCAACCGGGTGGACTTTGCTAATGTTCAGGTCTGTCTCTTTGTCTCTCTCTCTCTCTCTCTCTCTCTCTCTCTCTCTCAGTCTGTTGTCTGTGGTTTGAGTTTCTCACTCCTGTGTGTGTGTGTGTGTGTGTGTGTGTGTGTGTTTGCGGGTCACAGGAGCAAGCGTCCTGGGTGTGTCAGTGCGACGAGAGCGTCGTCCAGCGCCTGGAGCAGGATTTTAAGGTGACCCTGCAGCAGCAGAGCTCTCTGGACCAGTGGGCCGCCTGGTTGGATAACGTGGTCAGCCAAGTGCTGAAGCCTTACGAGGGCAGTCCCAGCTTCCCCCGCGCCGCCCGCCAGTTCCTCCTGAAGTGGTCTTTCTACAGGTACAGTAACATTCACCCATCGTGCTACAAAGGTGCAACATCTTTTGTCTTAAATATTACTATGATATTAAGTAGAATAGTACAATAATGTCTTTAAAGCTGCTTAAAAATGAACGGTTGGCATTAATAAGTTTATAGTAATGATCTTTCATTTGAGCTGTCGGCCCTGATTTTGCTGTAAATGTCTGTCTGTAAGCAGAAAGAAGATCGGTACTGTACAAAGATACTGTAGATGCTGTAGCTTGTTCTTACAGCAGTTATTTAGAATTTAAACTTATCATCCATGTTAAGAAAATAACTCGGCAAAAGAAACCAACACAAGGTACCCTGTAGTTTCATGTTTCAAACAGAGATGGTTAACTGATCTTTAAAGAGAGTTAATTGGAACAAGAGCAGTATTTTTCGCCTGCGCTGTTAATATGTGGCTTCTCTTAAAGTGTGCCATGTGTTACAGTTTGTAATGAAACTCTCTGGTTGCCCCGGTTACAGCTCCATGGTGATCAGAGATCTGACTCTACGCTCTGCTGCCAGTTTTGGTTCTTTCCACCTCATCCGTCTGCTCTATGATGAATACATGTTCTATTTGGTCGAACACCGCGTCGCCCAGGCAACCGGAGAGACGCCCATCGCCGTCATGGGGGAGGTGAGGAGATCTGACTGCTCAGATCATCTAACAGCTCTCTGTTGATCTGACAGATTTTGCTTGCGGATGGGTTGAGTGTATTGGGCACTTTTTGTTCTGTGGACTTCTTAAGCCACATTTTTCACATATTATTTGATTTAATTTTTGCACTTTATTTTCTTGGAATGTTACGCGCCATTATTTTCGACACTGACTCTTGTCTCCTTACCAAGTAAAACAAATCATACTGCACCGGGGGGAAGATTTTTGGCAGAGGTGGAAATGACGACACAGAACTTATTGAATTATTATCAGATTGTACGCAAATGACCAGTCGCTGAAATACAGTAAATGTTTAAAAAAAACTCCTGCGCTTTGAGGACATTTTCATTGTCCCCAGAAGCTAAATGTGACAAAACTCTACAATGTTTTTGGAACCTTTAAAATGAAGAGAAATTACATCGCAAATGTCATAATTTCCATAGAAACTGATTTGAAGTAGCTGAAATAAATGTTAATAAATGTTCTTTAATAAACATCAACCCCAAAAAATGCCCAAAAGCACCAACAATTAAAGAAACCCGCGCACTTGTTCTGCCAGTGTCAATAAAGTTTTCTTTGTTTGCATTTTCAGTTCAGTGACCTCAGTACAGTGATGCCATCCCTCATGGAGAAAGGTACCAGAATTGAATCCCCAACCAACACAAGATTCTCCTTTTCAATGCTCTTCATCTCCATATGCCTACATTCTGTTTCCTCTTCCTCCAGACTCCTCGTTCTCAGATGATCCGGCCAGCGATGGAGATGTGTCGAGGAGCATGAGCGAGCCGGCGGTGAAGAGAGAGAGAATCGAGATCAATCACTCGCTGCAGGAGATCTGAGAGCTTCACTTCAGATCATGACAGCCCAAGTGTGTGTGTGTGTGTGTGTGTGTGTGTGTGTGTTCTCAGCAGTGAATGGAGGGTGGCCAAACTAACACTATGTGCGCTGTCTATTTCTCCCGAGGGTTCCTAGGTTTGTTTAGGGTCAGTTTGTCTCTGTCTGGCTTTCTCTCTCCTTTAGGTTCTCTGTGAATTAAGAACGTGTTGGTTTTGTGATTGTATTTTTTTAGTCTTCATTCAGTGCCTTAGAAACACTAGAGCAGAGCTATTATTCTTTTCCTCTCGAAACTCTCGTTCTGTCGTGCTCTCGGCCGTGCCTCTAACCGCAGAATGAATGTATCGTCTCAGAACCTCACACGTCCGAAGCACCTTTTAAAGACGCGCATTCATTCGTGCCGCTGAAGATGTTCCGCCTCGGCCGTTTCCTGCGGTTCTCAAGGTGTGGATGCAACCCGCTGACCCAAAGCCGCCCGCTCAGCTGCACCGCAGCGCCCGCCCGAACCTGCTGCTGAACGCCGGGCTGCACATGCAAACGCCCTTCCGTGGTGACATGGAGGGTAAACACTCAATTCTTGCAGTTTTGTAGATATTAAAAGCCCTGGCCATATGAGATGACTAGTCTATACCTCAAAGTTTGTACTCCTCAGTGTTTAATTGTAATGTTTTTCACTATAAAAGAGATTATACGAACCCGGTTGTTCTGATCGGTTGCTCTAGAAGCACCCCATTGTCATTCGAAAGTTCCAGGATGTACATACGCCTACTGCGTTGATGGCTATTACTCCGCTAGAGCCATTTTCTTAGAGCGCTAAGATACCAAGTAGAGCAGTTCTCACCAAATATGGTTTGTAAAACTTTGGTCTAGTTTTGTAGTTATATAAGAAATTCTTAGTTGTTTGCAGTGGTTATAAAGAGCCTAGATGATTTGTGAATATATTGATATTACCTGTGTGTGTGTGTGCGTGCGTGCGTGCGTGCGTGCGAGTCTGTACACAAGGCCTTCAAAAGTAACTGGAAGTGTGTGTGTGTGTGTGTGTGTGTGTGTGTGCGTTCACCAGGTTTTGTGAATAGTTTGTGTAATTTTTATTAAAACATGCACCTGAGCTTTTCACATAACCCGTACTTTTTTATTATAAAGATTAAAAACTTCCTGTGCGTAACAGTTTTACGTAGATATTGTGTATATGTAATAGCAAAAAAGACACATTGTTTCTAAGAGTGACATTCTAATTCTATAAACTTACAGTCACATCTTACGTTTTTTTTAAAAACCCGAAATCGATCCAGTAACAGAATATGCAGATAATTACAGAAACGCCTCATCGCCTGGTGCTGTACATCTGATGTGAGATCTATTGATTCATTTTCATACTATTGATGTAAAGCCCAACTGACTGAAGAAAAGCTGTAAACGTTTTCTGAAGCTAACGTTGTTTTGACGTTTGATTTTCAACATTTTAACGTCCCGAACCCAGTTGGGCTCTTTCTAGGTGCCTGGTAGCGAGTCACGGGCACCCTACACGCCCCTCTCTGCTATTCACAAAGAGCATCTTCATTTCTATTGGCTGTTTTGTGTTTGAGAAGTGATTGGCTGATGTTCTCTCACCGTGATTGGTTGTGAGTGGCAGGCTGTGTATTCGAACGCCTGTCACGCTTGTTGCCTTTTGTGTGCTTTTGGGATGGGAACGTTAATTTGTGTTTTCCTTTTTGTAACGCTGTTATAAAGCTTCTGGCTAAGGAATATTTTTATGGCGGTAGATGCAATTCTCACTACTATATTGATACCTTATTTTTGTGTCTTTAAAAAAATTTTCTTTATTAGCCTCAACCGCTTAGTTGGACTGTATTTTGTACTGGTAAAAAGTGTAATAAATTTGTGTAAACCACGTTTGTCTCGTCAAATCATTTCATAAGGAGGAGGAACTCACAAGTCACACAAATACACGTTTTCTTATTAAATCTTAAATAGTCAACATGAACAAGAGCGTTGTTGATGTCATTTTAAAATGGTGATCTATTTTACACACACAGGTGTATACTTAATTGTTCACAAATGTGCACCAAAAGAGACGAAATTTACATCCAGTTTTCCGAACATCAGATAAAGTCTGTGCACAGAAACGATATATACACATAAGAGTTTGAGTTTATCATCTCCAGGTTTTCTAGCGCAGGAAAATCCAGAAGCTCGGGTCTCAAGCGGGCTGTGGTCCCTAGTTCCAGTGCATACTTTTTCCTGAAGTGATGCATTGTGGGTATTATCCATTTTCTACACATGTACAACATGAATTCTCCAGCCCAAGGGTTTAAAAAAACAAAGTGCAAACATTGTGCCTCTGTGATATCAGACCACACACACCATCACTTTTCTCACAAAGAACAGCCAGCCATGTACTTCCCTGGAAAATAACACAAAAGAATATTTTTGTCAAAAATACATTTGTCTAAACAATCATTTTTAGTAACACTATCTTACCTTGTATTTGTTACATACGTTACATGTACTAACTATAGTAGTAACAGTAAATCATGCATAATTACAAGCAACTAACTGAAACCTTAACCAAATAGTAAGTTGTCGTTAATGCACATTGATGCAGTGCTCAAATGTATAATTATGCTGTAAAATAAAGGGTAACTATATTTTTAAATCCTGACTTATGCAACATGCTAAAAAACACCCTAGCAACTGCAGAGCACAATGGTAAGCAAGCTTTGTATGAACCACCAGGGGTATGAGTAGGATCTGGCTACTGGGCAATTTACCAGCACATTGTGTGCAAATGCATAAAACAAGTTGAGTGCAAAATGTTTCTGGCATTAGTCACGGTGTATCTCGGTCTAAAATGGACCGTGAACTCAGCCCTGATGTTACCAGAGTCATGTCACATGTTACTGTTGTTACTGCAAGTTAATTGGTTGCAAAACTAAAAGACCAAAACGAAAACTAGCATGCTAGGATTATTAGCTTAAAGACAAAAACTGCACAAAACAGACTTTCCAGCAAACTTCACAATGTATTACATCTCACTGAATACTTATTCACGGCAAAGAGCTGGTTATCAAGGCCAAAATAAATAGGTCTGGCTCTCACCTGTGGCAAACCTCTTCTTCACCAGGGACATGCGATACCGGCTGCCCACTAGCTCCACATCCATGCCTGAGAGAGAAGCCCCAGATCCCACAAACTGCACAGCCAGGCTCGGGGGAGGACCGCGGGGCACCTCGAGGCACTGCCAACTGGCGCACAACGTGCCAGATCCTGAGACCCACAAATACGCAGACACATACGTTAACTCACTATCTAAACTAACTCATCTAAATGGGGACATTCCATAGACTTCTATTGTTTTTATACTCATCTGTTTAGTTGTGCATTTACTGAATGAGCACTGTGCTATGTCTGAACTGATTGAACTTTATGTATAACTATTTTCTATTCTTAACTGTTTTAATCCATTTGAAATCGATTTTTAAATCATTTGAATTCCTTTCTTAAATTATTGTTTTTTATAGATTTTTTTTAATTATTAATTTTTTTTTTATGTAAAGCACTTTGAATTACCATTGTGTATGAAATGTGCTATATACATAAACTTGCCTTGCCTTATATACAGCTAGTTAACAATATAACCTAACCCACACTCTAATCCTAACCAAAAACTTTCTGCAATTTTTCATAAAAAAAAAACAACTTTATTTAGCAGATTTGTCTAGCTTTTTTTTTTTACAAATGAGGACATTCCCAAAAGGAGGTTTTGCTCAGATTTGTCAGGATTTAATTTTTGTGTATGATTAAGTAACAGTAAAAAAATACAATATATACAAATTCAACGAGACAACATCAATCAGAAAATCTTAGCATATAAAAAGTGTTTTTTAAATGACGTTTACACCCACGACCAGGATCAGAAGTAACGTTAATATTTTTGATAGAAGGCATTTGATGTGTGTTATCGAGTTACATAAGAAATGTCGTTGATAATGTTAAAATATAGTTCTTAAAAATATGCAGTTGCTTCCAAAATGTTTTACACCTCCCCTGCTGTTCTGCTGGTCTCTGATCTGATCATATGTACTCGCGTCCTGGCCTCTCGCTCTGATCAACTCCTCCTCCACCCACTTCCACTGAAAACATCTCGCGTCCATCCAGCAATTTAAAATCAGTTTAGATGTACCAACGCTAAACTAAATATAGAATATGACTAGCAGTAGATGCATTTTTTTTGGTTCAGAAAATCAATATTCCTGGTCTTTATTGTTTTCTAACTTTTACAGCTGCAATCTGTAACTGTCTTTGGTTAAAAATGAACAAAAATAAGTTATTGTACAAGTACAAGTATCTTCTTACCTTAGCCCAATTACAATGCTAAGTTTATAATAATGACTTATAATTTGAGCTGTCAAGTGGGAAATAACCATTTGTAAACCCAAAGAATAAGATTCAGCTACTATATCTCTTGTTCGGGTACTGTAGATGGTGGAGTGTTTGTAGCGTGTTCTCAAAGTAGGTGTTTAGAATTAGAAGAAAATAACTCAAGTAACCTGCAGTTTTATGTTTCAAACAGAGATGGCGGTAGAGAGGCAAACGTTACAGATTGCAGCTTTATGCAACAATATTCACTGTGAGAGACAGCGAGATAATAAAAAGAGTGATAAAAACAAACAGGTGCTCATTATAATGACCTTTGCTGTGATTGGTTGGGGACAGGCTGGGTAATTTCCATAGGAGTCGTCTTTCCTCTGCGTTCCTGTGAAACACAACAGGTCTGTGTAAAACATCTGTTCATGTGTCACTTCATTTAACACTCACTGTCTAATTTTTCTCAGCTGTTTCTCACTCTTTCATGACTACACACCCATCTTTTTGGTTTCCCCGGGAACTCCCAATCGTATTGTTAGTAACGTAACTGATTCACTCCACACACAAACACTCTGTGGCTCTCACCAGGATGCGGGCGGCTGGCACTGCAGGTCGGTGGCGGTGTGGTCGAGGGGCAGCAGCACCTGTACGGAGGTCAGCTGGGTGGCAGGGGCAGTGGCGGGGCAGCAGTGGTAATCCAGAGACACGCGGGTCACCGTGCCGCTGCGCTGACACTCTGCAGACAGCAGGAGCGGCGCACGACCCGGATCCTGAGACGACGCCTGCCAGACAAAATGTGACATGAAGCTGTGACGCCAGACTAATACCCCACTGAAATAAAGGATCATACTTACATTGATAAAATATATTTTTTGTGCACTGTGAGTACTGCTGTCTTTTTGATGCCACGTGGCATTAGTAATGTACACATATGTGTGTGTGTGTCTGTCTGTCTGTCTGTCTGCCCATGGTTTACTAATAAACATCGTGAAGCCCTTATTTTTCCTAAGTTGTTACTGCAGTTCCAATCAATGCCTGAAATCTAACACAGTTTAAAAACATTTTACAAGTGTTTGTTAAACCTTAAAAAAGAACATCCTCATGTCCCTCTCATTCACTCTAAACCCCTACATCTTAAATCCAATTCTACACCACACCTTTCGTGTCTGAAAGAAAAAAATTTGACCGTAAAAAACAAAAACAAGGGTGAATTCTGATCAAATTTTTGGGTGAACTGTCTCTTTAAATGTGGGCGTGGCTTCGGAAGCCTCATTAAAGCAGGTCGAATTCAAGCATTATTAGGGTTTGTGATGACTGACCTGGTATTTAAGCAGAGCCACATTGTAATAAGAGGCCTGTGGGTTGAGCTCCGCCTCTCTCTGCAGATGCAGTGTCAATGCCTGCATGTTAAACCAGAAATCCTTACAGTCCGGGTCACTCTGTGATGGATCACTGCAGAAACACAGACAGAAATAAAAGCTGCTCCAGAAATGCACTCATTACATTGTTGCAAACTTGCCCTCTAGACTTCCATTATAATACATGATCGTTGCAATACATGACTTCCAAACACTACATGACCAAAAGCATGTGTTTGGCTAGACCCCTTGTTTAATCAAATAAAACTCCAAAAAACTGAAAATGATTAAAGCTGCAATCCGTAGCTTTATTGGTTAAAAAAATCAGTTACTAAGCAAGTACATGACAGATCAGTGTTCAACACTCCTTACCCGATTCTCAACAGTAGGTTTATAATAATGATTTATAATTTGAGCTTTCAGTTTTGATTTCTTGGGAAATGTCAGTTTGGCTTTATTTGGCTTTAATATGCGTAATGTATGTAAAGTAACCTGCAGTGTTATGGTTCAAGCTAACATGGCGGTAGACAGGCAAAATTAATGCATTGCAGCTTAAAAAAATTACTTACTGTGGTACCAGTAATATTTTAAGTAGTTATAAGTGCATGGGAGTGTCTTACCTGTAGAGTAACTTTTGATTGGGTAAGAATTGGTCCACTCGAGAGATGTTGACCAATCGGAAGCTTAGAACTGGCGCGTTGGAGTTGGCACTGAAAATGCGGGTGATTCCGGCAGGAAATGACATGGTGAGGTCACCCGTGATCTTAACTAAACAACTAAAACAAACACAAACCACGGGTTGGATTTTACTCGAAACTTAAGCCATTTTAAACTGAGCTTCTGCCGGTTAGTGTGGTGAAAGACTTTGTCCTCCAGATGGGGTAAAAGAACCTAAGATGGCATTTACTCATGGGGCCAGTTGAGCATAAACAGACACTAAATTAAGACTGTGTCTTAAAAACTAGGCTGGTCAGCTAGCAATTAGTTACGGCTAATTAGACTTTTCGAATTCAAATTACACCAATCTACCTTTTAAGGCAACTGATTTATAAATGATGACCAGTCTTTTTAGATGGCTAACGTTTAAGATTAGTCTGAGCAGTTTATGCGAGCGGTCATTAGGATCTGTTTTGGGAAAGCATTAACACAGAAAAGTGAATGTAAGAAAGTGACCAATTTGTCAGATATGGTAACCCATACCCAAAATGTGACCTCTGCATTTAACCCATCACTGGTGAGGAGTGAACACACACTGCAAGTCGTGAACACA
>JAZGTI010017787.1:0-12003 GCA_036877585.1 Botia kubotai | reverse complement strand
TAAATAGGCTGGTCATGATCATCCTCTGATTAGCTGGAGGGCCTGTCTGTCGTTCTCCTCAGAGCTCATGGATTTCCACTGGAGGATTAGAAGAGGATGCATGACTTTGATACAATAAACCTGCGGGAGAGAGTTTAAAAATGCAGTGCTGTACAAAATCTTTATTAAAATATTTATCTTTATCTCATGCTAAATAAGTATCTCCAGTCCACATGAACTATTTATGGAAGAAAAGCTACACAAATAGGTCACGGGGAAGTCCTTGTGGTGATGATGTCATATGTAATCAAGGGCCCCATATATTAATTACAGTTCAACACCTATTCAGTATATTCAGCAGCTTGACTGATGAATGACAGATTGAATTGTGTTTGTGCCTTGAGGTTAACCAATTATAACAGACGTCATTTGCATATGTTTTAAAGGGACAGTAGCAGAAAACAAGTTTGCTTCTAAATGCCAGAAAAAGGTATATTTTTTTGTACCAATGTAGTCAGGGTGCCTCGAATAACATTATAAATGGACTTCAGGGAGAAAAGTAAAATGCTAAAAAAAGTAGAATGTTTGACCTTTAATATTACTGCATCTTGATATGTGACAGAGAGAGTGTGAAAAGAAAGGTTGTTTTTACAAAACATCTTAGATGAGAACTTGGTCTTGCTTCATTGCTCACAGAAGATGGATTGAAAGTTCAGAAGGAAAAACTTCTGCTGCTTTTTCGACTAAGACTGGAGTTGCTGCTCATGGTAATTGTTTTTTAAAGATTTTTTGAGTCAGCCTTGTTTCTATTTGTGACTCAGTTTTTTACAGAGGGGAATTTGAGCTGCTGGTATAACATACAGTCAAAATGAACCGTTTGTGAACAAAAATGTTCTGTAATTGTATTTCAAGTGATTTCCTTGGCCGAAAATGAATAGGTGGGGACCATCAAGTGTTTCACAAGAAATAACCTCCGTGGTCACATTTGTACAGAATCATTTTATTTTCTGCCTTTATGCTGACAAATTCATTAGTAATGTGTGATGTCTACATGTCTTGCTTTTACTCCTCTGAGATTAGCTAACTGTTTTGTTGAGGTAATTAGATTGAACGGAATTAGACCTCTGATACTGTGTGACAGAGTGGGCAGTGAAGTGTTGTCTCTAATTGGCAGAACTGTAATTGTGTGGAACTGCTCTGTGTTTTGTGTTCTGAGAGGTTTATGAAATTCAAGCAGCTTTTGTTTAGTGTGGATGTGACAGGAAAATTATCTCTTCAGGGAATTTTAGGGCTCGGGCTTGCTGTTTGAAAATTAAAATGAGAGCATGAGTCGGAGCTGTGGCTTAGTGGTTAGCTACACGACATATAGGAGGTTTAAGTATTAGTTTCCAGTCCACTCTCTACTGTCTATATTGTTATCGTTATTGAATCTTATAATCATTTTTTATCTCTGGACAAGTTTCTGGTCTTATTATGTGTGATTTATCACAACTCATTCCTCGGAATAAAGCGCTTATTTTACTGACACGTTGACGTCAAGGGAGCGTCTCAAAACGGCACACAGATTTTTTATTTTTCATTTTACTATTAGGTTCTGCTAATGTTTCTGATGTTATGTTGTTGTTTGCTTCTTCTGCAGCTGGAGGAGCAGCTAAGTCGTCTGCAGAGGGAGAAGAATGACCTGCAGACTCGTATGGAGGAGGACCAGGAGGACATGAATGAACTTATGAAGAAACACAAAGCCGCCGTTGCCCAGGTAACTCTTCAGAGCTCAGGCCCGTCGCATCACCGCTCGCTCGCGTCCATTAGCAATAGACTCAAAAAATAATGGTTAAGAAAAAAATATTAGTAGCAAGCTGCATGATTCTATATAAAAGCAAATAATAATTGGCTGTTAGTTTCCTCGAATACATCTGTTGTTTATACCGTGTCTACGCTTCTTGATAATAATTAGCATTCTAGTTTTGTCCCTTAACTCATTTTGTCACGCTGCTTGCGTGCGGCGTATATTGGGTGTTACACTGACTACATAGTGAGTAATACATAGTGAGTAATAATTTCTAATGATTAGCGCGTTGGTTCAAAAGCTTCTTTGGAAGTTTCTTCAGCAGTCATTTGTGTATATTCCTCACGCTTCTGTGGATGCGACTGCTTAAAGCTCACTCGTTTGGACCGGTTTCATGTTACGGATAGGTTTGTGGACTGCAAGTACGACCACTGTATTCGCGACTATATTGTTTTTGTTGAGTTGTCCTTTTCCAGGTGGATTTGTTTTTAAATATATTTTTAAGCATGTTATTCACTCACACCTGCTATTTTCCTGGGAGATTGCCGTTTATTTGGTCGTCATTAGGACTGGTTTAAACGCAGCGCGTCGCTATGGCAGTGCTGTACACGTGAACGATGGGTCTTCGCTGACGCTGAGTAAACGCATCCTGCCCTGGGTTTACTTCAGCAACACCACGCTTCATTTAAAGCAGCATCGCGCAGGTTTTCAACCGCTTCCCATCAGTCACATCCATGTTCGATGCGTTCAGACCATCTCGCGGTCTCGCTCTCCTCGCGCGATTTCAACCGCGTTTCTATTAACATGCTATATATCGCTGCCATTTCCCTTGAGGTGTCACCAACAGGTCATAAGACTGTTTGTCTGTCAGCATTTAAGTGGTTGTTATGTGCTGTACAACGTATCACCAAAATAACTTTGCAGTAGGACGCATATCGCATGATTCAGCCTGTATGTGCTTTGTACTGCATGCTATTTATGCAATGAAGTACATGATAGTATGCAACGATACACTTTAGGTCTGTACACTGTCACATTGTTGAGGTACTGGATGTCTACATTTTTAAAAGATGAAATGGGCAATGAACGTGCTTATACAATACTGCATTTTACTCACAGAAAGTACTGTGGCAGTACCATGGTACAGTGATGGAATACTTGTAATATACACCTTGTTATTAAATGTTGTCATATGGCATTTACATTTAAATGTTAAAAATAAAAATAGCTTGATACTACCATTGTACAGTATGTGTTAAAACTACAATAGACAATACAACAGAATCAATAGAACTAAAGCCCCAAGCTGTGACTTCAGCTAGATGAAGATGAGGAAATGGTAGGTTCAGGCTGTTTGTTTGAGTTAGGGTAGCATGTGTGGGAGACAGACTGTGACGCATGTTCTTCTGTAGTCCTCGCAGAACCTGGCCCAGATCAGTGACCTGCAGGCCCAGCTGGAGGAGGCCATGAAGGAGAAACAGGACGTTCAAGAGAAGGTGAGTTCATGCTGTGGAGAGAACACCTGGCATCCACACACAAATGCATATCTACAAAGCCAACATTTGCTTTCAGTCTCGGAGTACATCCTAGGTGGTTTAAATAATTAAAGTGTGATTTATCTCATGCGAGCATCAGTTCTTTGCTAAGTGCTCCTTGTTATCTCGCTGGTTTATTTAGTAGTTTGCCGCACTTATACAGCAATTAATTATAAAACAATTAAGTACAGAGCAGCTCCTGTTTTGTCTTTATCTGCTGGTGAGATAAGGTCAGGATTCAGGAGAGTTCTGTTTTACAGACTGAACGACTTTAATCTGTAGACTCTACAAGAACAAGATCAGACTCCACCCCTCTAAGCTATTTAATTGAAGCTTGCAATCAGTCTCCGCCCACTCAGCATTTGACTAGCCATGTAATCATGATTGGGCTCCGCCCCTCCCAGCACTTCTCATGACTGATAGTGCTGTTACTGAATATATATTTATTTACTGTAGTTCTAAATTAAAGATGTTCTATATAGATTTGTATCTGCAACACAAATTCATTCACTGTGTTTTCCAAATTATTTCCTCCACCACAGGGAGCAGTCTGGATTTTGTTGTCATCAAACTCAAAGTTTGGCAGTTTGTTCTGTAGAGACAAATATATCTGGCCGCCAGTGTATACAAAGAAAATCATTATTCCCAGCACCGAATATTTTCTCTCTTTGAAACAAGCCAGGATATATGTGGAAATTTAGAGGCACTTTAAATGAGATGGAGAGATGGTCTTTAAATAATGGATTTGACTCCTAATTAAGTAACAATCTCAATTATGCTCTGAACTGGGCTTGACTTAGTGATCAATGTAAAGTGGCAACACTGATTTTTAAAGATTGATAAAACCAGTCAAGATTCCTGTGGCCTTTAAGTTAGGATTTTCTTGGGATGACTTGCTTTCCTCTGTGTGTGTGTGTGTGTGTGTGTGTGTGTGTGTGTGTGTGTGTGTGTGTAAATTCTAACTGTATGTGTGTGTGTTTGGCAGCTCACTGCTCTGCAGAGTCAACTGGAGTTCCAAGAGCAGTCGATGGTGGAAAAGTCTCTGGTCAGCCGCCAGGAGGCCAAGATCCGTGAGCTGGAGACCAAGCTGGAGTTTGAGAAGACACAGGTTAAACGCTTGGAGGTGAGCTGGCAGGATGCATGTGTGTATGTGGGCTGTGCAGGCAGAGCGCTAGAGGGGTCAAGAGGTCGAGAGGTCAGTGCTCAGGCATCGAAGAATCGGATATGAGTGAAATTAATCTATACACTCAAGGCCTCTCTGTATTGGTCCACCTGCTCTATTGTATAAGGCCTTGGTCTCTTTATAGACGTTAAAAACCTTGTGCTGGAAGTGTGCTATAAAGAAATGCATCTGAAATAAATAGAGGAAGATAAGAGATAAAGACTGTTACAATGCAATATAATTTTAGCATAAATCATCTTCCAGTATTATTATTGTTATTAGGGGAAATAAATAAATTTTTTCCCACTCCAAAACAAAACACATTTTATCCCTCCAACTTCTAATTTAACTGAATTATCATGACCACAGCTTCCAACAAATACACAAACGAAAAACCTTTCCATCTTGATTATGATTTTGTGGTGTTACCGTTATTTACAAACCTTCGTAGTACAAATTAAACTGGTTCATTTGTTTTTCTGCAATTTATGAATTGACATTGTTAGTGCCCTTTTAAAAAGAATATGTACATTTCATTTCAGTTTTGATTATATTTTGTGTTGCTGTAGGCAACAAATCATCAGTATTTTTCATTGTACGCCGTTTGTATAATTAAAATGAGTTCAGTTCTCTAATGCACGTTGGTTGAATGTTTTTGCTTGATTTGATGTTTTTTTTTGTTTTGCTGCTGAAGCGACATTTCCCAGTAGCCAGTTCTCTTCATCATTCATCTCTGTTGGACGCTTCATGAGTTCACCTGCAGAATTACAATGGGCGATCTGCACAAATTGCAAACGTCTGCTGTGCCCACAATAGAGTCTGTCAACAAAAATGCTTTGAAAGTGTTATTACTGATTTGTTAAAAATGTTAAAAGTTATCTCTAGGGGCAACTCGTTTAAACACAGTCCTTCCACCAGATCTGTGTTTTCCTAATCTGAAGTTACTTCTGTTTTTTATTTAGCCTTCCTCAGGTGTGAAAATCACACAAAAGATGCCTTGGTAGTTATTTGGAGCTTAACACCTTACAGATATTTTCACAATCTTGCACGTTTTAACACTATAACTAGGAATGTCGCATAGACTCACAGTGGAATCATAGAAGAATCACAAACTTTAAAAACTAGGAATAGGTCTCAATTGTCTGATCAGTCCCATAGCTAACTAGTTATATCAGTTAGGGTAACTAGTTTATTTCATTCTGTTGTGCTTCTTAAAGCCGATTAGTTTATTTGTTCAGGATATTGCTGCATATCCGTGTTAAATGGTTAAATTTTGTCTTTCAATTCCACAGGGTCTAGTAGCGAGGCTGAAGGAGAACCTTGAGAAGTTGACTGAGGAACGAGATCAACGCAGTGCCAGCGAGAACCGGGAGAAGGAGCAGAACAAGCGTCTCCTGAGGCAGATCCGTGACATCAAGGAGGAGATGGCTGAGCTGGCCAAGAAGGAATCAGAAGCCAGCCGCAAGAAACATGAGCTGGTGAGGGACCTGATCTTTTGCTCCACTGATTTCTGAAGTGTCTTAAGCATGTGATGAAAGGAGAACTGTTAAATACACCACATGCCGGAAAGTATCAGACGCCCCTCATTTATAATTCATGGGTTTGCCTAGACCCTTGATTCCAGGCAAGGCAAATTCTTAAGACCCCATAAAACTGGGGAGTTTTTAATGGTATCTCATACCATAATGTTCTAAACATTTTTGCTCCAGTGTGGAGTTTGTCAATGCCCCATACACAAAGCGAGGTCCATAAAGATGAATTTAGTCTAGTGTTGAAGAAGTTATCTGTTGTACACAAAGCCCAAACCGAAACCCCACTGAGACCCTTTGGGACGAATTAAAATGATGATTGCAAGCTGAACTCCATCACTCATGACCTCACTGATGTTTTTGTGTCTGAAATCTCTATTTCTCTATTCGTACCACTTTACCAAATTCTGTTGCTTTAGGAAATGGATATTGAGAGTTTGGAAGCAGCCAATCAGAGTCTCCAGGCGGACCTCAAGCTTGCGTTTAAGAGGATCGGAGATCTCCAGGCTGCTATCGAGGATGAGATGGAAAGCGACGACAATGAGGACCTCATCAACAGGTAACACTTGTTGCTCTGAGGATTCTCTGTCTCTTTTTTCACACAGACCTCAGGAGAACGCTGCATATAAGTGCGTTAAAAAAGAGATGGTGAGGAAAAGAAGTAGAAATAGAGAGCAAACGAAATGAGAGACGACACAGTTTGGATGAATGTGCTATTCTCTGAGCTTTCCAAAGACTGTAATCAGTGAGCGAGCCTCCGTCTCAGTCATGTCTTATTCACACTATCTTAAATATTTATGCCTCGAAAACTGCCGCACATAATTCCGAGCTTCTTTTTTACGCTCCCGGCCTCATCAGTTAGAGGAAGTCATCTCCATTCTGCCTCATTCCACAACGCTCAGACTCAGTGACCTGCGGCGAGTTCATTTGGCAGTTTATTTGTGTAGAAGAGTTCGAGTCATTCTAATAACCGTAAAGAGCACCACGCTCTACACTTTGAATAGGGGCTGAGGAGAAGTCAGTAGAAGGTCAGTGTTTTTGGTAAACATATTGAGCAATACATTAGAAACCTTTACACCAGCCTTGATAACTATTCAATCATAATGTTTGTTTTTAAATCTGTGCTTCTAGGGTCATGACTTCATCTTGTTCTTTTTGTTGTCATTCAAACACCGTTTATTTGTTTTTCATTTTGAAACTCACTTTTTGTGTTTGTATTTTGTGTTTGCTCCACTTCCAGTTTACAAGACATGGTGACTAAGTATCAGAAACGAAAGAATAAAACGTGAGACGCTTGAGTTGGAACTTATTTTAACGTGGCTTTGATTCTGTTTTGCCCAAACAAGAAGATGATGCAGTATACAGTACAGTCCACAGAGTACCTTTATACAGAATATGATTGAATATTCTGTATTATAAATCTGCATTTGAGACCAACAGACAGGTGTAATGTTAATACTGCATCACACTTCCGGGCATGACAACTAACATCACCAACAAGATTTTTTCCTTTTAATGCATGATGTCACGTTTATGTATGCCTACTGCAGACTGCATGCTTTTCAAGCCAAGCATGTTTCCCACTGAGTTACTCTCCCCAGAGGCATTGCTTCCAAACCCCGCTTTATAACACACTGAATTTTTGAATAACTCGTGCATCCAGTGGTAGGTGAGTGCCATTGTTACATGTCTGCAGGGCCAAACTGTGTAACTAGAGCAAGAGTTACACAGGCCCGTGTACAAGCATCTACATAGGTTTGCTTCATTCTTTCTTTCTTTCTTTCTTTCTTTTTTCTTTGTCTCTCTCCATCCCTCTTTCGTTCTTTCTTTCTCTTGAATATTTCACACTTCTTGTCTTTGGACTTGGGAGACTCTTAAGGCAAGAGACGAAGGCGTGTTCCTTATCAATCTTTCAGCCATAAGGGCTAAATAATGAATAACCCTCAAATGTCCTACAAAAAAGCCCCCCAACTCATCTGGCAAAGGCCTGCAATGAACCACCAGCCCTTGGCACTCAGCCGTTGCATTTCCCTGTCAATAGTTCTCGGTTCACTCTGTACACCACTTAGAACATTTTCCAGTCCTAAAACCCTTAAGCTGTAAGCACCACTTATTACATCATGTGAGAAAGTATTAAAAGCTAATGGACAGTCAGTGCATTACTGGTCAGATTTAGATGAATATGCTGTGACAGAAATGTTGTTTAGAGTAGTTAATAGAAGGTTGTTGACCCTCCTGGTTCAGTCGTTTAATTTGGGAGTTCATGTTGCATTATTCTAAATTACAATGTCTGTAAAGGATTTGTTTGCTAAATACGCGCATTAGTGGAAAACCTGTTATTTTGGTTTTCTCAGAACAGATGAGGGTGGTACACAGAACATTAGCAAATAAAAGAGAATAGATATTTTGAGAAAAGCTGTAATTTAGAGCGTCACATTTTTCATTGCATGTTAATTTCATGACCCTGTTTATTTTTTTCAAAGTAAAATAATTCCTGGATAGTTGTTGACTGAAAGGTTCAATGTCCAATAATTACCAACTAAAGGTGTTAGTGAACATAAACTGAACCCGGAAATATATTTCAGAGAAAATGTGAGGAGTAGATGTACATTTCGTGCTCTTCTGATTGAATAAGAAACTCAGATGTTTAAAGGCAATTATTGCAAAGGGAAGTTATTCAAAATGCTTATGTATTCAGAGTCATTCAATGATCCTTTAATTGTTTATTGTTACATTGTTAGTTGTTTTGTTTATGGATATTGGGCGTGTCTAAGGCTGTTCTTAAATATACAGTAATGAAATAGTTTACCAAAAATGAAAATTTAAGTTTTCTGTGTGAGATACAAAAAAAAATTCAGATGATCTTGGAGTTTAGAGTGACTGACTGAATTTTCATATTTAAATGAACTATTCCCTTAAATTAGTGCAGCAATTTCTCTGCTTTCTTTGCTGCTTTATATACAAAGTTGTATAGTATATATAAAAGACCAAACTTACTACATTTAACAATCAGGGCTGAGACGCAGGCAGGTAGAGAGAAAGAAAGCAAAGCATAAAGAGACAGCGAGTGGAGAGGAAAATAGAGGGCCTGAGAGTTCTGTAGGTGCTAATGATAAATGTAATAGCCCGTAACAGAGATGTACAACCAATGGAGGCACATTGTCACAGACAATTAATGTCTCCTCTCTCTCACTGTGTTGTTTGTTTGTTCCCCTGGGCTTAGGTGCAGCTTAACTAATGGTATATGGTCAAGGATATAAATTGTGTGTGACATTTTGCATTAGCGCTTCATTACAAAGACCCTGCTGTCTCACTGTTTAGCGATGGGCCGGTTAGCGAAGCTCAGGGCTTATTCACACAGCGTTCTCACCTCGCTTTACCTCCAGGCACTAGGGCTTACACAAGAGTCAAGAGGGCTCTTGAAGTAGTACACATTCTGACAGCACAGGAAAGTCGAGGGTGCTACAGAACGCTATTCGTTTTTAGGATTTGACGGCAAATTCTTTTGTCCCAAGCATATTCACTGGAGTGTATCGGATCTTCTAATTTACACCCTCTCCAGCACCCTGACTGTGAGCGTGCGGTTAGCGTTTACTGACATCTGTGCTATCTCGTAGGTCCATGCATATATAATCTTCTCATATGCATAATACCACAAACGGAGAGCTAAGCGGACCGGAACCCTAATGTCAGAGAAAACCAGCTGTCGCTTCAAAGTTAACCTTCTCTCCGGTCCTGGGATAATGAGCCACAGTATATTGTATCATTTTATTGGGGGTGTTTGGCTCTTAATAGCTTTCAACACTGCACTTAACCCTGGGTTAACATCTTTTTAAACCCCGGATTAAAGCTGCTTTTAACCCTAGGTAAGTAGTGATTCACGTGCTGAAGAATAGCTAAAGTGCAGGGTTAGTCCTGTCCAAAGGGAAAAAATATTTGTCATTTGTATTCTTAACCACACAATTATCGGTTGTGTCCATTGCACCATCACCCATCATAAAAATCAGCTCCTGCATTTGTGCATGTGAGGAGACATATAAACTCCCCAGGTACTTGAAGGCGTTACATAGTTACGCAGTGCGGCGTGCCGTGCGATAATTGAGGGATAAAACAAATCTAAGGAGGCAGGGAAGCACTGACTTGCAAATCCAGCCAAACATAAATCCAATGGTTTTATCTGGTCCAGATAAATAAGCAAACAGGTCTGGGGTTCATACTGCTGCTTTTTCATGTAAGGCGCTAATGCTGCTCCCAGGAACTTTCTGTCTGTGTTTACTCATTCCTGTCGACAGAGCCACCTCCACACTGAAGCATTTGTATCTAGAGATTCATGCTATTACCATGCTGAGTCAAATTAATTATAGCTCCACAATGGCCTGTTCCTGTAGGCTGCCTTATAGCAGGGTTGTCTAATGTTAAATTAGTCTGTTACGTTAATGTCTCTCCAATCTGCTTTAGTTGTATTATTTACAGGCATTAATATGCAGCTGAACATCACCGTATTTTTTTTCTAACGAAATGAAGGATTAACTCTATATTTACGTGAATGAATTGATATGCTTCATAATTAACCCCCGTTAATTGCATGTAGCAATATTTGCTAACATAAGCCTCCCAATGAAGAGCATCAAAAGACATTTAGCATGTGCAGATCATAGCATTGAATGAAAATTATGTGGCTATATATTTATAGTGTTATGTAGTACTGTGTTTATTAGATTTCCATATCGTTAACCCAGTTCGAATGGCTGCAATAGTTAGTAGGAAAGTATTAGTAGTAGGAAAGTAGGAAATTAGTAGGAAAATATATTTTCTAAAAAATGTGTTTTATAAGCATTAATCATACTAAATGAATGTGTTTAATTGACACCACTACACACATATACACACACTGCTTGAGCCGCAGTCTGAATTATATTTTCTTCTCAATGCTCCTTTCTTCTGGTTTGGCTTTGAGTTGTACTGACCTCACCCTTTTGGATGCCTCACACCTAAAGCAAAGCCAACTAGCTGCAGGATACTGCTGGACCATGAATCTGACTTACTAACACAGTGCCTTTTTCCAGGTTTCCAGTAATTGGATGCATGCATCCAGTGCAAAACCTTGTGTTCCCCTACTAATATTATTTACCTACAGATTCTGCTTACTTCCCTTTCTTGACCTTCCCTCTCTTCGTCCTCTTCCTCCCACACAGTGATGGCGCATCTGATACTGATTCTGAGGTTGAGGATCGTGTTGACGGGGTGAAGTCATGGCTGTCTAAAAACAAAGGCTCTGCCAAGAACCTGTCAGATGATGGAAGCTTAAAGAGCTCAAGGTCAGTACCACAACCTCATCCCTTCGTGTTATGTTACAGAATGGCTGAACCCAAAACCCAATATGGGAAACAGTAACAAGGTGTTTGGACAGGAGAATTAGCTAGTGCTAAGTGACATCCCTGTCTCTACCTCATTTCCCCTGTTGTCCATGGTTTGAAAACAGAAGCTTCTGTTAAAGGGAGCGGACTCACAGGCAGATTAATGGATATGCCCATTGGCCAGTTGGCATGCTTACCTGGGCTTTTCTCCCAGAGATGGATGGGTCTTTCCATGGCAGGCACTTTCGATTTTTCCCTGTTTTATTCCTTTTACCAGAAGATTTAAGTTTGGCTCCTGAGCTTTTGCATCTTTTAAGAAACGTCGAGACCTCTTAAGTTCTTTTAATCATAAGGTGTACTCTTAGCTGGCTCCAGTTCGTATTATCTTTGTTTTTTATTATCATTTCTGACTATAAATCATTCCATATGGGGAATTATAGTCAGACAGGACTATGTCTTCACACTATTAGCTAAATGATTTCTCCTTAAAAGCGTCTTTTTGTCTACATTTATACATAGATACCTGGGGATATGAACTAACTATTGATTTTAAATCACAAAGGGTTAGAGTCCAGCACATTTTCTACTTTCCTTTTATAAGTGCCTTGTATTCTCTGCTGTCACATCAGACTTTTCATCCTAAATCTGTCCTGTC
>JAZGTI010017786.1:0-12004 GCA_036877585.1 Botia kubotai | reverse complement strand
GACAATAAAAAGCACATATAAGTAGTTAAGTGTCTACCCGAGTTTGCTCCTCCCAAAAAGTACAAACAGCATACGCGAGCTGCATACAGTTGCTGTAAGGGTGAATACATAATAACAGATTTCTTTTGCTGCTGTGAACGATTCTTTTACTATTCCCTCAGGTCAAGCAAACTCTGTTGAATCAAGGCAGGCCATTTAGATTCCATTTCCATGCACTTGAGTGGCCACAATCACACAGGCAGTAATGCATTCAGTTAAAGGACATCCAAATGCATGCATTTACGCTTAAATGCCTTTTTGTTTGCTTGCTTTTTTAACATGTCAGCATCCTAAATGCCCTATAATGATTGCAAATCGTCATCTATTCAATACCACGCTGATTTATTCTTTTGGTCATGTACTGCATCGTTCTACGCAGGTCACAGCACTTTGATCCACGTTCAGTGCTTAAAACGCATCTTCCACCCGTCGCATGCGTCAGCGCGTCCTGCGCCACCAACCGATGTGTGTTGAGAAGATCAGGATTCTGCAGCGGCCACACACACTCGATCACAGACACACATGCGCACAGCACACTGTCAATTAGAGTCAGGCCTCGCTCCTCTCATTACACGCCATTTCCATATAAATTACATCCATGTTGTCTTCGTGGATTGATGACACTGTTATGGATTCCACACATTCCCCTTATGGAAGGAATAAATAACCTCCATCGCACAGCAGCCCCACCTGTGAGGCCACAGGTACACTGATTGTTTCTCCCTTCCCATTGTTAAAGAATTTACTTGTGATTTTAACTGGAACGGCGATATTTAGCCTTGCAAAACATTGCATCATGCACAATATTAACAAATTATAAAACGCACGAAACGACCATCTGTATCCTTGCTCAGCACAATCAAGTTACTAACACAGACGTTCAGTCTCTTTAGCAGTAATTCACAAAATCGCCATTGTACTCAACAAACCACCTGCTGAATTTACTGCATATGTGGGCATGTCAAAAAAAATGAAATTGGAATAATAACTGAACATGAAACAATATGGTCGGAGATTAAAGAATTAACTTAACGTGCATTTGTAGCCTCTTTTATGTGGTATGCTGTATAACTGAGTATATATATTTAGAGAGAGAACTGTGTTTGCGATGAGCTTTGGTAGAGCATGGCTAGCAATTTTGTTGTGGGTTTAATTCCCAGGGAACATACATAGTGATAAAATGTAAGTCGCTTTGGATAAAAGTGTCTGCCAAATTAAATGTAAATAATGCATGTAGACTGTTAGGTTAAGGTTAGGTTGACATGTAATTGCAAAGCTGCTTATAGTCAGAAGAATGCCTGTTGGGGACCTTCTAAATAAACTGCAGATATTAAGCAGACAGTCTACTAATACTTTAATGACTTGCTAGTTCTGCTGCTAGTAAGTAGTTGGAGTTGGAAGGTTACTTAAAGTTAATTGAATGTCTAAAGTGGACAATCAAAATGAAGTTTGGTTTCTATCAAATGGTTTCTAGGGAAAAATGTTACATGCTCTCTCTGTCTCTCTCTCTGTAAGTCACTTTGGAAAAAAGCATTTGCTAAATGAATAAATGTAAATAAATGAAGTAATATCAATTAATTTTGTGCTTTATGCTTATCTTTAAAAAGCTGCTTTCTAAGTATATAAATCAAGTAGGACACACCAGTACTTGGTATTTCACTCCCAGCACAAGTCCTACAATATTCATAAAAGCCTTTGGCATCCACACACATCCCTAAGCTATGCTACACTTGTTTATTTACAAGGCTAGACAAAAAAGCTTTTAAGCACTGCGTTAAAAAATAATATCAACTCTGACATCGTGAGGACATGACATCAACCTTGTTCGCCCGCGAAAAATAAACTTTTCAGCTGACACGCACTTCGCATTTCATTCTAGGAAGTTCGCGAGACACGGGCAGAACCCTAAGGTCAGAACTCAAGACTGGAGTCACTGACATATAGGTGATGACATCATAAAACTGCAGCCTCAGCATGGGCAACTGTGGTAACGATGTCACTGTCTCTTAGAGATGAGCCCTTGTCTCTATTAGTTCTCTGTAGTGTTCTTGTCTAAGATTAATCGACACGTCCACAACCTGTTCACCAACCGTTTGATGCGTATTGGTTTAAAACCTGGAAAGCACTTTTTCGATTTGGCAAGCACTAATCTGATTGGCTGGTTTTGCACAATTTTTTCCCCCCTAGTAGAATATTGTGGTGTAAACTTTTACATAAAAAGTAAAATGTAAAAACAAAACACATTGTGATTGGTTCCTTTACTTGTCAGTCAAATGTTCTTTTCCTAGCTAACTGGGTGTTCTTAGGCCACAATAAGCTGCGGTATGGATGTGAGACTAGCTTTGGAGAATGGACTTCACACTTGTTGCTGGTGATTGCAGAGCTCTGCTTTAAATCAAAGTCAATCAGTGCTCATCCATTGTTTCTGCCAGTAGCTTTAACACATCTTCCAAAGAGTCAGAACTGCAAACCAAATCTGCATTACTTAAAGAAAATTCCAGTGCTTGCACAGCAGCAATAGAATCGTGTTTGACAAAATGATAGGTTTGAAAGCTGCAACCCCAAACTACATTTGCATTTCCAGGAGGAAATATCAGTGCTTGCAAGACAGCTGAGGAACCCGGTCAAAGTTCTGGATAAGTTTAGGTTTCAGCCGTTGGTTCTGTGTATGTGAAATACTGCATTGCGAGCCGTACATAAATAACAAAAAAGCAAGGTCGGTTCTGTCAAGTCAAATGTTCTTTTTTGGGGGCATTTTTAACCCAAAAGGTTAAAGATTGCAGCTTTAAATCTTTTAGTTATTTTTAGACATTGCTTTTACAACTCTCACAATCAAAAGTTCTGTAGGATTGAGATATAGTAGCTTTAGGTGCGACCATGAGTGCACAGTCATTCCCAGACACTGTATTCACACTACCAAGCAACAGTTAAGTTCTGAGAAACTAGTCAAGTGGAATATCATTATTATTGTGAGCAGCACATGCCTAAAAGACCTTCGTAGGCCTTACGAACTCCCACACAGACAAATAGCACAATAAAGCTATAGCTGGCAGTGATAAACACCAGCACTTCTAAAACAACACATGCTCTGTTTCCAGGCGTACAAAGCGCCACATACGGTTCTCCTATCACAAATCAGCTGTTTGGTGTGAAAGTAGATGAATTGCTAATTATATTCCAGCGAATCTCTCTTTGATGTCTTCGACTCCGTTAGAGGGAACTCTATTTTTAGCACCGTTAAAAAGAAATTTAGTGCAGAAAAAGTTTGCTTCCCACCCTCTCATCTCCTCACCTCCAAACGTCTCCACGTCTCTTTCTCATCTCCCCGACCCTCCCTCCGCCGTCTCCTTTGTGCAGTCTCTAGAAATTTCTCACCCGTACTGAAGATCAAAGCACGGGAGGGAAAAAGATTCCTCTCTCTATTCAGATAACAGCCTGCCTCCAAAAGCCAATGAAATCTCAAGTATCACCGTTTCCTTGCTTGTTTTAATTTATGAATCCGAGCAAACTCCTCTTTCTCTCATTAATATCTCAATCGTTTCTCACATTAGTTGTGGAGTGTTTCCTCTCCACAATGTCACCTCCAGCGCAATGTGATAATCTGAAAGACAACCACTGAGTCACGGACACGGTGAATTGGTTTGTTTAAGGGATATTTAAGGGCTGAAGTCAGGAGGTAAAAATGATTTTCATGGCTAGTTTCGAGTTCACCTGGCCTTGATTGGACACATTTCTTAGTGTTTTAGGAATCTTAGAATTTCTTACGTGTTTACATAAGACCATTTCTTGCATTTAAGAATAGCTAGCCGGTGCGCATCATCATGTAACAGGGTTTTACCATGGCTAACAGCTAAAGCATGCGTACAGCATGCTAATTAAAGCATAGTCTGGTGTCAGATAATGAATCAACCATTGTGCCCTATAGAAAAGCCACCATTATAAAGATGTATCATGGTAACCATGCGTGGCTTAACATATACGCAGCCACAGTAAAAGTGTGACATTGACAAAGATTTGAAAACAAGAAAATCACAAATTCACAAAAAAAGACATTTCTAAAAATGTGTTGCGTTGTTCAAAGGAAACGTCATGTTTTTACTGTCTAAACAAAACTTTGCAGTAACTATGATATTTAAGTGAACACTACGTGTACCATGGCGATTTTTGTTAGGGCCGCGTTTGCAATCTTTGCGTCGTTTCTCTTAAGCGTGAACAACAGATGCAAATGAGTAATATTTATAGATGTGATATGGACCATGTGAGAGATGCATGGTGAGGTAGAAAAACACTTTACCTCACACACACAAACACACACACACACACACACACTTGGGGGCTGTGCATAAGTGCTACTATGAGGTAAATTCATCAGGCCTTTGCATCAGCTGACCCTAAGGAGAGTGTGTGTCCCTGCGCTGGCGTGTTTAGAGGAACCCTGAACACCTGATGCAACATCTCCTGCGTGACACCTGACATTACATCACACACACACACACACACGCACGCACACGCACACACACGTAACTCATGACCTGGGCTATGTCATAAACAATGACATCAAACAAATGGTCACGGAAATGATGAATGAACTCATAATCGACACAAATCGCTCTTTCCCGCTTCCTCTATACTGAATCATTTAAGATGAAGGAGAGTCTGTGCTTTCTATGCTCAGTTGAAAATGAGATTTTTAATTACTGTATGACCTGGGGTATATTAGCAACATATTAATGTGCGTCATTAACCTAGTGGTAACTAACCCCGTCAGCTCATTAACTACATGTGATTGGACCTGGGTGAGCACAGGCGAAGCTCTAACTCTCATCACAACCACCTGTAACGACAGCGCACGGCCGCTAATTAGAAGTTTGAATATGCACGTGCTGTTGTCCTGTGGTCAGGAGAGCAAACACACAAGATCTTTATAATGCGAGAGGATGTCGTTACTTCCCAAGTCGAGAAGAGGATGCAGACTTTGAACAATAATTATGTTTAATTATGCAGCGATACATATGAGATGTTGTGATGTGTGCACAAACTGTAAAGTGCAGGTGTGCTTGCTCGCGCTTTAATGTTTCATTACGTTCCCTTTTGTATGATTAATGAAGTCATTTTACCTGTAAACATCATGCTGTTTACTTAATGTGCGCAAATAAACACGACGGCCCTCAACAGAACTTTTTAAAAAATTGTTGGTAGCGTTAAAATACTTTCTCTTACTCCAGCAGAGACGACAACAAAAGTCTGTTGGCTGACAGACGTGCGTAACTTCTGTACACGCAAGCTATCATAAAGCTATCAAAGCTATGGAGCTATCAAAACATTGATCTTCATGTCTGACCATCCCAACCAGCGAAGCAACAGTTTGGGGTGGGACTATCTGTTTGACCGACCAATGGCCAATAAGTATTTTGGAAACCAACTTGAGACTTTTTTGTAATTACGTTTGGTGCCACTAGAGGCATAAAACACACGTTACTTTCAATTATTATAATTCAGTTAAAACTGAATAAAATTGGTATCTGTTTATAATTAACTATTATATTATTTATGTTATGTTACATTATATGATTTAACATAAAATGTGTTATTGAAACTGTTTTGTACTGCATTATTTTCTTTCTGTGCTGTACACAGGCATAACTGTACAGCAGAGAAAATGTTTGATATTGTATTTCTAGTTATGATCATGTATCCTTTATATAATATGAATTGAAAAAATGCACATGTTCTAAGCAATTTATATACGACAAAAACACAATGTCCTTCTTTGTACAGAAAACTATTCGGTACATGCCCTTGTAAACACACACACACACACACACACATACACACACACACACGTTCATATGAATGCCTACGCATCCACCAAGACACACACTCTCACAAACACACATACACGCGTCTCGAACAGATGGCTGTGTACGTTCAGTAGATAGGGTGCTTAATAAATGCACCTGCACACCAGATCTCTCTCAAACATATCGGCCAGTTACGAACGGCGTTCACGGCAGAAAAAATGCACAAAAGCCCATATCTGACCTTGCGAAAACCAAACAGGGCAAAACAATAACTCAACATGGGTCTTCATGGGACTACATATCCCACAATCCTCCGTCACAAACCACACTCTCCACCCAACCCACAATCAATACCTACACTGAGAGTTCCAGCAAAACAAAATCAGCGCTGTGACGCAAACGTCCAGTGACCGAAGCTGTGCTAGAAGATGACATCACATGTACAGTAAAGAGCATCTTACCTTCTCCTGTCTCCATACTGCAACAGTCAGCTTTGTTTCATCGGTTCATGACAGCAGAACAACGTGTGTGTCACAATGCCTGTCTCACTCATTCATTTATTTACACAGGAGACACTCGTACAATCTCACTCTGCTGCTGTCAGTGTTTCACGTCTGCTGTCTGCTCAAAGACACTTCAGCGAGGAGTATAGAGCTAAAGGAACTCCCACTCTCTCTCTCTCTCTCTCTCTCTCTCTCTCTCTCTCAACCACCTCCTCTCTTCCCTCGGGTCCAGTTCCTGAATGTATATGCCATTAGCAATGGGTCTTTGAAGCAGAAGCGTCACGCTTGTTCAAACACACCCCCTCAGAGTTTTAAGTCAAGTGGATTTTGAATGTAACTTCAAAAAAAGCTATAATCAAAAATAAAAACTCTGATCATAAATTGCAGGTACAAAACGATGCTTGTATAAAACTCAGTGGCATAAATCTTTTAATATTTCAAATATTTCATGTCTAAATAAAGTCGGTCCAATCGAGTTGAACCTTCTGCAGGTGTTTTGCTTTGGGCTGAACATGTTGTCATCATCTGCCCACCCTCATGGTGTGCTCCAAATTCGCATGACTTTCTCTCTGTGAAACAAATGGAGTTATCAAAAAAAATCAAAACTCCTCTTCATGCGATACAAATGATCAGCACCGGCTCTCAAACGCTGTTGCGATTTTATTTATTTAAAAAACTGTAGAATAAAAGGAAATTGGTGCATGACGGCCCTGCTCTGCTGGACTGGTTAGACACTTTTCATCGGTTCTGAGGTTGGCAGTTAGATTGTGTTTGTGACGATTCCTCATATACAGCTGAAGGTTTTCAAAGAGCTGTTTTTCCACACTTCCTTTCCTATTCTTGCTTAGATCAAAGTCATCGTATTTTCACATATTTTCGCTGTATCCTGCATGTCTCTGAGGAGAAAAGCTGTGAGGACAAGTTTCAAACCTCACTTTCACACCCGGTTATGACCTGATGTGGAAGGTTCGGCTACGGAAGCACTTAAGAGACCTGTTCTTTAGTGCTGACGCGGTATGGACCCCATACATTAAACTGAGTGCTGTAAATTAGTGTGAGGGGTGGGCGAGTGAAGGCGAGAGAGCTCTTTATTCTGAATGTCTTTGGCACAATAATGTCCTAGAGACGGGCTTCACTACAAAAGTCCCTCGAATTCGTTCCGCCTAGTCGTGGCTACAGACGACACCCCCACGGACTGCCCACAGTCCATTCAGTGACCATCTGATGCATACTGCTTACAAAAATTACTGGTTGAAGCTCCGATATAATTGGCTGGCTTTAACTTTCATAAGTAACAGCACATCCGTCTGCCTGGAAACAAAGTCAAGAGCTTTTGTTTTTGTGCATCAACATTTGCAGGGTAAGTGTCATCAAAAACTATCAAACTATATCTGCAATAAAAACTATATTCTGCTTTCTGTACAAATGTTCTGCTTTTTGAATGTGTAAATAATGGTGACGGGTGAACCATTATTTAAAGCTGCAATGTGTAACTTGTTTGGGTTACAAATTAATAGTCTTTTTTAAAGGAACAACATGACAGATTCGTGTTTAACACAATCTCATTACCTTACCCCAATTCCTTATGTTAAGTTTATATGAATGATTTATAATTTGAGCTTCCGGGTCAGAATTCCCGGGAATTGTCAATTTGGCTTAATTTGTCTTTTAACATACGTAATGAAAAGTATGTAAAGAACTTTGCAACTTTATGTTTCGTGATTAATTTCATTTCAGATGCAAATGCTGTCTTTAAACGGTTCATTCTGTGAAAGCAACACAACGCATGATTGGTCAGATTACACGCCAGTCACACGGTCACTTCCTGTTTAAGTGACCTTTCTGCTCCTAGTCGGAACATTCTGGCCCAGGTTTAAAGTCGCTCAGGCGAAGGTCTAAATTCCGCCACACACTGACAGCCAGGCGGGTGACGCTACCAAAAGACGTGGTTGTTTTTCAAAATAATTCACATGCCAGAGAAGGCGAAGGAAGGGAGGAGTCGAGGAGAAAGAGAGCTTTCTCATCCTCTCGGTGCTGAAGGTTTCATAATGACAGGATCTTGACATCTTTCCAGGGCTTGCCGAACATCTCCCCCATGCGCGGCCGCGTCTCTGCATCCTGCATTGTGTGTAAGCGTGTTTGGGCATGCGTGCGTGTGTTCCGAAAGAGGAGGGGACACTTAATTGGCATTCCCTTGTGTGAAGCTGGTGATATAAAACCAGTGGGACGCCTCTACCTTCATTAGGTTGTGCTGATGATCCAGCTGCACGCCACAGAACAGGCATTTTACGCGCCATCTCTTCCGTTCCTTTATTTTTCAACTCCTTCCCTTTTGCCCTCGGTCTCTCTGTGTTTAATTTTTCGATGTGCATCGCAAAGAGCACGTATAGCTGTGTATAAAAAACGAGAAACCTTCCCAGCGGGTGCAGTCAGCCAAAAGTTCCTTCTAGCTAAATCAACAAAGGGACTTATACTGTATACTTCACCGCCCCCTCTACCCACCTCGGCCCCCCTCTGTTCGCATCTTCTGCTCCCCGTGCCAGGATTCCAGCACCCAGCTGGAGGAAACATACAACAATGTGTCCAATTATGATACAGCATGCCCAAACTCTGCTAATTAGCACTAATTCAGTGACAAATGTATTCTTCTTTGAATAGTCCTCCACTAAGACTCAGCTGTATTCACAATAGCAATATTCTGATTGCCTAAAAGCTGCTTATATTAAAGCTGGAACCCGTAACTTTTGCCTCTCTACCGCCATCTCTGTTTAAAACATAACATTGCAGGTTACAAAACAAACTTTTCTTTTTACCAGGAATTTGCCCGGAAATCAGACCCAACAGCTCAAATTATAAATCATCATTATAAACTTTCCAGTGTGAATTAGGGTAGGATAATGTGGAACACTGATTTGTCATGTACTTGCTCAATAGCTGATATTTGTTTTTTTTAACGGACTAAAACTTTTATCAAGCCAGCTTGATTCAATCCCTTTTCTTACCAACACAATTCCGAGCTGGGAAAACATTCCCAGTTTTACTATAAAAAAAGAGATAAAGGAAACAACGATGTGTAAGAAGAATAGACAGGAAGATGGTTGGACGGAGTGGGATGAAAGAAATTGGAGGCGTTTGGGGACATTTAACAAAGCTATGAATAGAATAATCTCTGGATTCTCATCTGCAGAGAGCGCGACTCGGATTCTCTTGCCAGGGCGGGTTTAATTGGGAGTGACAGACAGCGGTCAAGACATCACTGGGAAGCGTTTCCAGCACAGCTCAGTTAATAGACTTTCATCTGCCCTGGACCAATTCACATAAAGAACTCTGCCTAACATCTGCTCGGGAGAGGAAACGAACAGCACCTGAAACTAAATCAAAGCCCAGCGTTGATGGACAATCACACCGTGTGAGTCAGCGGCGGTTCTGCACGAGCTAATTACAGTCTGATGCAACGACAAACCCAAATAAAGCTGAAATTCAGCTCACTTATTTGTGACCCGCTCGAAAACCTTCACAACACAACTGATGACAAAAATCGACACACGGTTATTAACCGAATACAGAAAGAACCACTGTGGAACACACAAACAGGTTTTGAGGTAAACAAGGTCTACAATATTATACTGGGCCCTGTCCAGGTGTTACATGTGAGAGATCAATACATCAGTAGATAAAGCACATCTCTTCCACATTAATCTGAGATTTTGGACTCGCCAGCTGTGGCTGTCAACAACGTAGGATGACAAATTTTGTCAGTTGCTTACTTCCTATTTTTGGACGGGTTCCACGCCGCCCCCACAGTAAGATCTCATCGGTTCAAAATTCTTCTCCGAACATTAAATAAAAATTAAACTTCCGTCACTCACTCCAAATTTGACTTCCTTTCTAGCACGGCACACAAAAGATTCTGTGCTGATTGCTCTTTTTTATGCTATTATAATGAACAAGAACTAAAGCTTTAGGCTTCACAAAGTCCCATAAAAGCAGCCCAGTATTACTCATGCATAGACAATGACACATTTTTCATTTTTGGGTGAACTCCTTTAAACATTAAATACATTTTGATTCTGTTCACTTATTAGCATTTCATTTTCAGCGAGGACAGAACAATTAATCGACACTCGCAACTTGTGGCTTCACGCCCACCTATAAAGAGGTGCAAGACACCTGTGCAGAATTATATAACCCGCTCATAATTTTCTGTTCTAGCGCATCTCTCTCTCACTCTGTCTATATTGCTCTTTTTATCTCTCCTTCCACCAGCATCTCTCTTGGTGCAAAACTTGTCTGTATTTCTTCTGTCTGTCTCTCTCTTTTCCATCAACATTAGTCGTTGTAATACTCCAATACTGCTCCTAATAACAGTCAATGCTGATAGCATTATGAAGGGAATGGACAAGAAGATGGGAGAGGTGGATGTATTCCCACGTGTCAGTGCTACCTCTCTCTCTCTCTCTCTCTCTCTCTCTCTGCTGAGATTCATGTAGAATGCAATCACGATCAGTTAGCACCCGGCCTGCGCACTCGCAGAGGGGAGCCAAGCAGAAAATTGTTTTGGACATTGTGATGGGAAAAGGCCTTTTTTTAAATTTACATATTTAATGCAACAAATCAGTCAAGAAAAAGATTGTTTAAGTTTTGCATTTCATTATACAACCTTCATAAAACACACATCTGTCTGCTTCACTGCGGCAACATTGAGGCCCATCCCGCCGACCCGCATCTTTAATCAGGCTGTTTGGAAGCAGAGCAGTCGCACTGACTCCAGCAGACATCACAAACTCATCTGTGAGGCTGTACTGTACGCCTGCAGAGCGGTCTTCTACATACACAAACAATACACACGCGCTTTCCCATCAGTTCGGTCACTTAATGAGACTCAGTGAAGGGCTATTAGGTTTGCATTTTGATTTACATTTGACTTTGAGTTTTTATTAGTTTTTATTCTGTGGCTGCAATTTTTTTTATTTGTAGAGTTTTAAGAATGTCGAAGTTAACAAAATTGACCAGTTACATATCACTTTGCTGGAGTATTTTAATTTTAAATGATTGTGAGCTGTAAATGTTTTAAATAACAAAAACCAAAAAAAAATTGTCACCTAGCCTGTCAATAAGCTAGTTTTGGAGCCATGAAAATGTATTTTTAGTTTCAGGTTTTTTATAACCATTTTAGTGATTTTTTCCCACTTTTTTTCGTTAACGAAATACTATTTTTTTTCGCTAATGTTAACAACACTTAAAAGTTTTAGTTAATGATAATAACTCTGCTCTGTTGTAAAAGAACAAGTTGTTTAGGAGACAATCAGAGCAGAACAGACAAATGTTATCTACAAATGTACAGACAGACACACATGAACGCACACTTCATATATGTCAGCGCGATCGTCAGACGCTGGCGTCTCCTGTTGATGGCAGGAAGCGGTTCTGCTTCCAGCTCTGCTCTCCGTGGACACGCTGAGAGGAACCGTGCCGACACTGACGTTAATTAACCTCGCAGGGCTTTACAACAAATTAAAACAGTGATTAATAAAGTAAACAATGCAAGGACACATAGGGAGATTTTGCTGAGTCCACAAGTAAAAGGCTATACTCAATTAACTAACCTAAAACTCAATAACCAGGATAATGGTCACCATAGAAACAGTCTGAGTGCGCACA
>JAZGTI010017785.1:0-12004 GCA_036877585.1 Botia kubotai | reverse complement strand
TTTTTTTTTGCATTATTGTAATATGATTTGTACAGGTAAATGTGTTTTCTGTAAAAACGTGTTCTTGACACGTTCTTGACAGGTTTTATGACCCATTCAACTGTAAATGTCTTTTCCACAAAATCTGTCATTAATAATATTATATAATTATATATCTAATATATAATTCTAATATTATGTTATTATGTATTTACTTAAAGTCAAACATATTTATTCCTTTAATTATTTTAACTTCCACCAAAATAAAAAATTTCGGAAGAAAAAAAGAAAATGGTGTCCCATCTTTTGTTGATTAGAGTCAACAACAGCGTATACATTCTCTCTCTCCTCAGGTAAACCTGTGATGATAGTGACTGAGTACATGGAGAACGGCTCATTGGATGGCTTTCTTCGAGTGAGTGTGACACCACATGCATTTTTTGAGGCTCCATTATGAATATTTGGAGAAAAAGCACAAAGGGCTCATCTTAAAATCATTTAAAAACCCATCTGCCGCTGCCTTCTCAAAGAGTACCTGCTTATCACAGCATGTCTTAAATTCTCCTGAGCTCCATATGCATGTCTCTATTTGCTGCTCTATTTTTTGATGCCTTTGTGTTTCTAACATCACCAAAACTAAGGAATGGGCCTTTTAAATAGACTCTGACATTACTTGTTTTGTATGCTTTGTAGTGTCAGTATTTCATTTGAGCTTATTTGGCAAGTGATCTCATTCTCTAACACAGAACAGAACAGGCTTGTGTTCAGAAGAAACACATATAGAGACAAGTGGATCTGCTTGAGCACAGGCTCAAACAGCACTGGTGAGACTGGCACACCGCCTGCTAGCCATGCCAGTTAAACAGGGAGGGCGAGCTTTGTCCTTCACATGACTTCCTGTTACCCTATAAAGCGCACAGCAAAAACAAACAAGCAAACAACAGGCTGCAGGATGGCCCATTTAAAGAGTGCTGATGAATGTGCTAATGAGCTCATCAAATGGATCAGCTTGACCTTTGACTGCAACCGTCCTGTCTATTTATCAGCTTTGTGTCAACAGTTTACCAGTAGCAGGACTTGCCAGACAATCTGCTATTCATAGAATAAAATAAACACGACATCTTGCACTTGATAGACCTTGATTTTCATAAAAATAACAATAACTGAAAAAAAAATTTGTTTATCATGGGTGATGTTGTCCATTAGTGCACAAAGATGGTCCAGTGCAGTGTATATAGGCTCCCATTCATTTTCTCTGTAGAAAAAGTTGTTTTTAATGATACCGTATAAACCTTGAAACAAAACGACCATCCAAACAATTTAAGAGGGTATGCATCAATGATGTTTACTTTAGAGCTTCAAAAAGAACATGGAGGTAGTCTAAAAGTAATACATATGACTCAGTTGGTATATTTTAAGACTTATGAAACAATATGAGTTTGTGTGATGAACAGAGTAAAATTTCATTAAAGTCAGGATTTACTCCAGTCATTCCTAAACTCATGTTTATGGCCTCAAATCAAATGTGACTAAAATATATATTTTTTTTTAGCTTAACTTGTGTCTCTACTTCGACACAACGTCAAGGTAGAACAACAAAAAGTTATGAACTACGTGATGTCATGTATAAAGACTTGCAAGCTAAGGAAAAGGCATGAGGCAGTTTCAGTGACAAGGTGGTAATATGCACTAAATTATCTCCTGTGCTCTTTATAAAATTATTTAAATGCATCATACATTTTAATTTTTAAAATGTTTTTGCTTAAATGTTTCCTCCTATTCTCAGATCTGGTTGGTTTATTTTAAAAAGTTTTTTAATGCCTATAGAGAAAATGAATGGGAAAAAATGCTTTCGAAACCAAGGCTGCTGAATAGATGGGTTGTCATTGTTGCCCTCAATTGCAATGAGTAAAAGCATATTACAGCAACTTGAGGAAACAGGGCGTGGAGTTAACAGAAACTATATGAACTGTGTTCCACATGTGTCTGCACAGAATCTCATTCTCAGAAACCAGAAAAAGTTGCAGTGTTCTGCAGCAATTTCCTGCGTATTGCAGCCTGGTCTGCACTTTGTCAAAGAGACTGCCATTCTCCATCCAGTGTGTTTTCTCGCCACTGCTCATATAACTATTATTAGCAAGCCTTTCAACCTCTTTAAGCTCCTTTCTCTTCCAGGGGGTCTAGAATTTATTTTTATCCAAACTTAGTTTGTATGCAGTACATAAACACTCCCATATAAGAGAGTAAAATTAGGGTAGGCAGAGAGGAATCACAAGATTGAGAATAACAAAATCCAACACTGGACGTCTTAAAAATGTTTTTAAAAAATACCTCTAAAGTCATTATTTACTTACACGTACGTTGTTCCAAACCCTGCATGACTTTCTTCATTTTAGTAAAACACAAAAGGATACATTCTGCAGAATGTACTTGTCGCCTTTCTCCATGCAATTACTGAGAATACGTAGGAACTGGAGCAATTAAAGCATAAAAGTATCATAAAAGTGAGTCATATAACTCTTGACTGCTGGTTTTGTTTTTCTCAAACTATACTTCTGAACTAAACTATATTTCTAAAACTTTATTGCTTTATTGTTTTTGCGACAAACAGATTTAAGTTTTCCATTTTGAGTCAGTTTTCATGCAACGCTATTGCATTGCTTCAGAAAAGTTAAAATATAGCACAAGGCAATAACCTCCCCTTCTCCACAAAATGTCTCGGTTATGTATATAACCTCTATTCCCTGCTGGAGGGAATAATACGTTTTGTCAATGTAATGACACTAGGGGTTTGATCTTGGGAGACCAATCGCTCTGCTTCTTATTAGAAAGCACCAATAAAAATTGGCCTTAAAAATAAGTGCCAATAGGGATTGGCAAATGGGATTTGCAGGTATAAAAGGAAGATGGCATGCACAACTCAAAGGTTTGTGCTGAGGAGCCGAGGTGTACCCGTCTTGGGATTACCAAGACAAATCATTGCATATAACAAATGATGATCTGTCAAAGGGGTAACCAATCGTATAGCCACGACTGGCAGACCAGTTGCCAAGACCCTCTGCTGGGCTCTAGGCCAAAATTTAACACAATGTCCAGGGCTCACCAAAGGAGAACTCACAGCGGTGAGTGCTTGTTAATAATAAGGTGTTGCAGCAGGCTTAACACCTTATTGGTTCTTTAGGGTGCTCTACCAATCACAGGACACACCCTGTGATTGTTAAGCCAACAGAAAGGGATCCACAATCCAATGGGATAGCTTCTGTTTGGAGACTGCCTTCCCCTTCTGCTGACCTTCAAAGTGGACAAAAAGCTGCTTAGATCTTCTGAACTTTTCTGTGCATTCTAGGTAGATACACAAAGTGTATACTGGACACAGAAGGGAGAGGGCTGGTTCCTCCTTCGACTGTGGGAGGGCCTGCAGTTTCACCATTTGGTCCCTGAAGGGAGTCGTGTTTGCTGTCCCGTGCCGGTTCCTTGTCGCTTTTTTTGATGCGTCTGTTGGCTTAGTCATTGACTGTCGTTGTCCCCAGTGACCGCTGTTCGCCTTGTTATAGTCCTTGTCTATGTCTCTAAGTTAAGTCAGTTTTGTAACCTTTGTTCTCGTCCTGTTTTTGGCCATGTGTTGTGAGTTTCAGTTATTTATTGATTTAGAAGAATCGCGTTTGTTACGTTGAAGTTAGTACCTTGGGACTCAGTTCTGAGGTGCTCGTGGTGTACCCCATTTCCCTTTCATATGAAAGCAGAGCGATCTGACTCAAAAGGCTGAACTCCTAGTATCACTACAATGACACATCCCCCATGTTCTATGTCAGAGCGTGAGGCTAGATTCAGACTCGTCTCGTCTTGTCTTGGTTTCAGTTTCGGGAGTCAGAGTCTAGACTCGTGCTTTGGGTGTCCGTTCTATGTGGAGGCGTCGCGTCTTGACCCCGCCCCCTGGTTTCCTGGTTTGTTTGATTTTGCGCACCTGTTTGTCATTGTTCGCTGTTATATTTAATGCCCTCGTGTCTGCTGTCCCGTGCAGGTTCGTTCATCTGTGGTTTTGACCTTGTTGGTGTCGTTCATGCTCCTCGTTGGTTTTGCTCTTGTCAGTGTCGTTCACGTTTATTTGTTAATGTTTGTGTCAATGTTGTGTATTCATGCCGTGTATTTAGTCTTTGTCGTTGTTAAAAGTAAGTCTGCCTTGTGTCTGTCAGTGTTAATAGTTGTCTAAAGTCTGTTGTCTATAATGTTCTGATGTTTTTTTTTGTATTTTTGTTGATTTCCGGTTTGTACTTTTTGAAGCGATAACTTCAGTTATATAATTGTCGCCTAAGTTCATTATTGTTTATTTATTGTCTGTATTAATTTCCCGTTTTGCTTTTGTTCCCCGTTCGGCCCCTTGTGGGTTTTGCCTTCTGTTAATTTAAATAAAAGTGTTTTGGTGTGAATCGCTGTCTGCGACTGGGTTCTTCCCTGTGAACCCATGACAGACACAATGTCGAGTGAGTTACAGAAAGGAAACCCCTGTTTTACACAGCACACATTAGCAGTGTGCTTATTAGTTACATTATTTTGTAGCAGTGTTATTGCATTATTGTTCCACTTCAAGAAGCGTATTTTGCTAACGATGTAGTATATATAACTTTGTTTTTATCCACATCTCTTTTGTTCTGTTTGTTGTCCATGTAGTGCAAGTCAACCAGCGCAGCTTTTTATCTGTCTAAAACAACTGTTATACTATAGCGCATCTGTTTGGTGTTGGAATATCGAATGCATAACATGCAGTTATCCCCTCCCCTCGCACACTCGCACCCTTGCGCCCCACACTTTAAAAAACCCTGCATGAAAATACTCACTTTCAAACATGTTTTGAAGTGTTTAAAAAGCTTAAATGTTATGTTGTCATAGGACTAGTGTGATTACATGCTGACCTTGTCTTTGTAAAATTATATCCAGTCTTTCAGCTGTTTGCGGTAACCCTGTAACTTTTGCATGATTTGCACAATGACAAAATATAATCTACAAAGTACTATTTACATGAAGTGACCTTCACAAACAGGTCAGCGGTAAGACATCTATTCAGCTGAGGTAATATTTAAGGTTTTACTGAATGCTTGCATCATAGATTTCCACTGTAAGTTTTATTTATATAGCGCTTTTTACAATGTTACAATGCTTCAAAGCAGCTTTACATAGAGAGACAAAGAATAATAATAAAAACACAGAACAAACCCCGGACATGTTAATGGTATTATTGCAAATAATATGTGTGGGATATAAAAGAAAACACTATTCCATCTTTTGCTTTTTATAATCAACATCATCCCACAAATACTGTCAATACAGCTTAACTCATATTGAACCCAGAACTTTCCATAAATCAAAGATATGCTACTCTTAGCGAATTATATTTTGTGACCTAATATGGATTGAGCTCACTTGCCTTACGAAATGTCAGCCTGTGTTTTGAGATCTGAGTCACCAATGTTCCATTGTACTTTCTCCCTATCATGACTTGTTGTGTTTAAACAGTGGATATAAAACACCTTATTTGACTTGTCTCTTATGTCCTGTGTCTGTCAGAAACATGATGCCCAGTTCACAGTCATTCAGTTGGTGGGCATGCTGCGTGGCATTGCATCGGGTATGAAATACCTATCGAACATGGGGTATGTGCACAGAGACCTGGCGGCTCGGAACATCCTGGTCAACAGCAACCTGGTGTGTAAAGTGTCAGATTTCGGCTTGTCCAGAGTGCTGGAAGATGATCCAGAAGCTGCATACACAACACGAGTGAGTCATCACATGTGCATACATATTCTTATTATGCAGTAGGTAAAGTATAAAGCTATGACATTTACGAAGAGGTATGTTACCCCCTATTTAAAATGAGATAAAAATGTATTATTTATTTCCTGCCATCAAGAACAATAAATTAAAATATCTAAACATGTACAAAACATATACTACATAACACTCACTATTTAGACAGCCTTTTATACAGCCTACAATCACATATCAGTACTCACAATCATAAATGTTTTACCAGCAAGTATATATTTACGATTTAATATTACTATTCTACCATAATGCTACCATAATTTAAATAATACACCTATTAATTTTAATTCACCTTTTATTATAAAAATTTTAATTAGCATTTTCTGTGGTGATTTTGGCCCAGAAATTGGTTATGTTTTGTGCAGTGGATTTAAACATGTTACAATGTGTTACAGGGAGATGAAACCATAATCAGCTTAACCAAAATTAACTTTTAAATGTGTGTAGAACATCCCATGTGTTCTATGTCAGAGTGTGAGGCTAGATTCTGACTCATCTTGTCTGGTCCTGGTTTCGGGAGTCGGAGTCTAGACTCACGCTTTGGGTGTTCATTCTATGTGGAGGCACATGACCACGTCCTCTTGTCTCCTCATTCAGTTTGATTTCGCGCACCTGTTTGTCATTGTTCTTTGTCATATTTAATACACTCGTGTTTGCTGTCCCGTGCCGGTTCCTTGTCCCTTTTTTTGATGCGTCTGTTGGCTTAGTCATTGACTGTCGTTGTCCCCAGTGACCGCTGTTCGCCTTGTTATAGTCCTTGTCTATGTCTCTAAGTTAAGTCAGTTTTGTAACCTTTGTTCTCATCCTGTTTTTGGCCATGTGTTGTGAGTTTCAGTTATTTATTGATTTAGAAGAATCGCGTTTATGTTACGTTGAAGTTAGTTCCGGTTTAGTTTTCTCTCGTTTTTTACTTTGTTTTATTCACCGTTGCCCCCGCGCAGGTTTGCTTATATTTTTTTTTTTAACGTTTTTTTTGGTTAATCGCTGTCTGCTACTGTTCATCCTTGTCTGATTTTGACATCCCAATTCTGCTGTAACCTGCAAAGTGTTCCATATGGGCCTGGCCATGCTTAACCAATGCTATTGTAGCTTAACTATCTCCCTTAGCCAGCCTTTCTGATGGGATCCTCATTCTTTGGAATTAATGACCATATTTGTCATCCTCTTGGGAGCAGCATTTCCTCTGCAGGAGCGATAATGAATGCATAAATATGCTTAAAGTTTGCCATAAATCCACAACATGTGAGGTCTGGAGAACTGTTTCTGCTTAAAATACTAATACAAGTGTCACCTAACATAAGTGTTACACTGATATACGGCATATGCTTGGGAAAAGTCTAATATGTAAATATATTCTCAAACCCACAAAAAATGACCTATCCCTTGTGCAATATTTTTATTTATATATTTTATATACATTTTTCTATACAGTCTATAGAAACTATACAGTTCTATAGAACTGCAATAACTGCACTACCTTACTATTTTGCACAGAACTTGTGTCTTTTGTTATGCGGATTGTCTTTTAGGTTCGTTAGGTTGTTTTGTACTATACGCTGTTATGTGTGCTTGTATGTATTGCACTATATGCACTACACTTTATGTATGTTGATCTGTATGTATGTTGCACTACTGTAGGAACACCGGCAACAAATATGCTCAGATGTTTTTGGCCAATAAAAATGTTAAGGGCTCTCTAAATCTAAATTTTTAAATCTAAATCTAAAAAGCTTCTGGCAACATTCATCAACATTCAACCTTTTATTAAACTCAGTGGATACTATGCATCATGTTTTACATTCATTAGCAGTGATCTTGCAGGGACCTGTTCAGTGTGAAGATCCATGGACACGTAGGTTTACTAGGTTGACTTTTGAAGACTTCACTTCACATCACAGGAAAGCAGTTTTTTAGAGAAAGACAGCTCCTGCAGCATCTGTTGTTTCATTCCAGTGTATAAAAGCTGTAGGTAGGAGAACACAACTGTAATAGAAGTGTTTTTTAGTAGTGGTTGGGGGAGGTGTTTGTGCAACTGTAGAGCTTGTGTATAAATTGTACGCACAATAATCTGTTCTACTTCAAACACATGCTAATGCCTCTTCTAACATCATCAATAGTTTCATTCATTAGCCTCATCCTCAGCTTTGACACTTTACATATGGCAAATTTAAAATGTGAATACACATTAAATGAAGTATGTGCTTTCTATTCCACTAACAGTACGAATGTGTGTTTGGATATTGTCACAGATGGCAATGTTATTTGAAAAACAAATCCTTGACTGATGGATTTTTCTTGGTTACAGGGTGGCAAGATTCCAATTCGATGGACTGCGCCTGAGGCCATTGCCTATCGCAAATTCACTTCTGCCAGTGATGTTTGGAGCTATGGGATTGTGCTATGGGAGGTCATGTCTTATGGAGAAAGACCTTACTGGGAAATGTCCAATCAGGATGTGAGTAGAGTGACTCTTAGCAGAGCAATCTAAAATCGTCTGAAAGGTCAAGCATAGTTGGTCACCAGAATATGTCTTGTTTTGAATCCTGGTCTTCAGCATGTGATGCTGCCAAGAAGTTTAAAGGAATAGCCTACCCAAAATTTAAATTTGTCTTAATTTACTCACCCTAATGCTGTAGTTTCCTTTCACAAACGTATTCACTTTAAAAGATATTAAATAACAAACTGGAGTCAAATGGATTGTTTTTATTATGTATGGATGTGCTATAATTTTATATTTTTTACGTTTAATGCACTATTCAGTACCATTACAAAGCTGGGAAGAGATAGGATATTTAATATAATTATGGCTGAAGAAAATCATTTACATCTAGGATAGCATGAGGGTAAGTTACAAGAGAATTGAGATTTTTGTGTGAACTTTTCCTTTAAAGGAGTAATTGACAACAGTTCTTAATCACTAAGAAGCAGTTTGAGAGCACTATTAAAGTAATATGATGGAAAAATTACTAATTTTAAAATATTCCCCATTTACCATTATTTTCAAATGAAATAAATTTAGTTGTGGCACAGGGTGAACCTCAGTGATGTCAAATGTAAATGGTTCTTCTACGTCTTGTGACCAGATGTCATTGATGTCAGAAGCTGACACAGCACATTTAATGCCATTTGATTTGATGAAATGAGGGTGAGTTAACCTCAGGTTTAGTAAATAATGTCAGTATTGTCATTTTTGGATAAACTATTCCTCTAGCTTGACCAGCAAGAATGTTTAATTGGACAACCAGCTTTGCCAAAGGTACTGTAATGGTGGTGACTGACGGTTGTGTTTATAATGAACAAGCGGAGACTCGGAACTAAACAATGAACGATATTTGATGAAAAGATAAACAAAGCCAAATCAAACACTAACCGTAAGACAAAAGGGCGACAACAGATGCTACAGCAGTGAGTAGAACAAAAAGGTAAAACACGGTGAAGAGACAATACAAAAACCAGAGCGACGTATCCAAAAGGGCAATCCAAAAGAGTAATCCAATAGCGAGCGTAAATCCAAAACCAGGCAAACCAAGAATCAATACAATGACAATGAAAACCTCGAACGACAATGAAAACCTCGAACGACAATGAAAACCTCGAACGACAATGAAAACCTCGAACGACAATGAAAACCTCGAACGACAATGAAAACCTCGAACGACAATGAAAACCTCGAACGACAATGAAAACCTCGAACGACAATGAAAACCTCGAACGACAATGAAAACCTCGAACTACTCCAAACAATAACCCACGACATGACTGACGAAACCAGGAACCTAAATACACATACTAATCATACAAACAGGTGAAAATGATTACACAAAGCAAGGAAGTGACATAAAACAGCAATGACATCATCAACACGCGACAAAACCAAACATCATAATAAAAGTCCCCGAGCTCATTGAGGGAGCTCGACTATGTAACAGGTACCATGCTGGCCAAGCACAGACAAAGAAAAGCTATTGCTCCATAGGCATTACAGAAAGACAACTTAAATACTGTGGATTTGTATAGTGGTTTGTTATGAAATGTTGTTGTGTTAATGTTGGTGTTAGATTTTTAGCAGTGATGAGGCCCTAAGAGTTTATATGACCTGGACTGCAGCAGTGCTGATGATCAAGTAATGAAAAGCAGCTCTGGGAGTAATAGATCTGGAACACTTATACATGAATTGATTTTGTGCTGTTGCATAGATGCAAGTTCTTTACCCTCAATTCTGACAATCGGTAAACAAATAATAAATGTGTACAGAGTAAGACAGGAAATAAGAGAAAATTATTCAGCAAATTGCAATGCCTTTCTTTTGAAGAAATAGTCATGAAATGCGAAAGGGGATGTTAGGCAAAATGTCAAAGATCAGTGTTAGGAGTAAAGAAAATGGATAATAATTATTAATACCAAGTTCCAAAAAAAACAGAAAACAACATAAAATATAGTAGTATTTATGCCCAAATATGCATTAAAGTCCAGATAACGCATATAGCTTTATGTGGTTTACTGACAAACCTGCCTCATCATGATCAGTCACGTGACACACAGGAATCAGTAGCATTTGAGCATCACAGTTCATGCAAAATTTTGGGTGAACTGTTCCTTTAAGCAACATGCTTACTTGATAATTTTGTTATGTGCTTTAGGTGATAAAAGCAGTGGATGAGGGTTATCGTCTCCCACCACCCATGGAGTGTCCAGCCACCCTTTACCAGTTGATGCTGGACTGTTGGCAGAAAGACCGGAACAATCGGCCAAAATTCGAGCAGATAGTCAGCATCCTCGACAAGCTCATTCGCAACCCCAGCAGTCTCAAGATCGCAGCCAACACTGCTTCCAGGTAAGTCACTTTCATTAATCCCAGGAGAACTGGCTCTGGACCAAACTCTTGTACTGATGCTTGTACTGATTTTAAATTGCATTTCTCGCTGCTTCATGTCACGTCCAGATCATCTTCTCATGGTCCTTAATAAGAGGAAATGTTCTCTTCTAGCTTTTTCGTCTCTGTTGGCCTACATTCATCACAAAGTCCAACAGCTGAACACCTATAGTTATGACTAAGCATAGGAATCAAAAGGAAATTAATAAGTACGGCTGAGAATATGATTGTACTTAATGGTTTTGTTTATAATTTTACAAAGACATGCAGACATTACAGAACTGTTTACAAACCGTCATTAAAAAACATTTGGTTTTGGAATTCTTTTGAACCAGGTCTTCATTCCCAAAGTTAGTGTACAAGAGACTGCACTATTTTCTGCAGATTATTCTATCTAGACAATATATTTTTTTAGAGCCAGTTATCAGTAACAGTATCTTAGACAGACATTGTTTGTTAACATTTGGAGACATTTAAGTACATAACATTTGAAGTAATTGACTAAAAAATCATTGACTAATGATTTTTTTAAATCATTAGTCAATGGTTTTGCCCCATGTCAACTGTTTGCCTGCTCTAATAGCATTACATGAAAGCTATTTATAATTTCCAGGTAGTACAGTATGGTACTGAAATAAAAAATATCAAAACACTTATTTACTCAAAGCAAAATGGCATTAAAATAAAAATGTATTCTGAAAATATATTCTACATTTTAATTAAGTGAAATTTTAAGGATTTTGGATGTTTTTACAGATTTTGAAAATCATTGACTAATGATTTTTTAAGGAAGTAAAAATAGGTCCAGGGAGTTTGCATGTAATTTTCCTGATTGGCTTTTAACATAGCCGACTGGGTGACCAGCATTGAGCCTAGGTTATTGGACCTCTGCTGAACTGCAGTCACAGCTGTGTCCGAGCCCTCTCACCTAATTTATCTACATGCCCTACATAGTAATAGAGCAGAACTCGTTCTCCACTATGATAGTAGGCACAATCCCAGCACATCCGTACAGTAAGACATGCATTCTTGTATGTGACAAAGGTCCCCAGATGTCTCTTTATGAGAAAGGTCCTCCATCCTCACTCATACCAAGAGAACTTTAAAAACATGATACTAAGCAGCATTGGTTATTTAAAGGTCACTCCACCAGAGGAGAGAAAGGAAAGAAAAAGACATGAGAAGGGACCAACAGTGAGCTTGAGTATTTACTTATCTTCTTCGGTTGTGACAGATCAGATGTCTGACACCAGCAGCTGTTGCAGTGAAATGCAATTTCTTCTGTATCTGACAACAAAGATTTTGCCCCATGTCAACTGTTTGCCTGCTCTA